>JAODAL010014604.1:32500-86879 GCA_025379985.1 Phyllomedusa bahiana | reverse complement strand
AGGGAAGGAATCAAAAGTACCCCCCGGGTTTTCACCAGAGCCCCGCCGCAAGCGGGATGACTTGCTGCGGCTTGAGGCTACCAGGTCGTCCCCCCTGACGTGACTTGCCTGCGCGGCAGCCGAGGTGCAGCGAGGTACAAAAACGTAATCCAAGAATCGTAGTGGTGGGCAGGCAGTATGGTCAGGGCAGGCGGCAATGGTTCGTGGTCGAGGACAGGCGATAAGGTCAGGGCAGGCGGCAGAGGTTCGGAGTCGAGAAACGTAGCAAGGTCTGGTACACGGCAAAGCTAATAGACTAACAGGAACGCTTTCTCAAGGCACGGGCGCAACAAAGATCCAGGGGGGGAATGTGACGTAGGACCTAAACTTAAATAGAGACAGCGCCCGGTAATTAGCCAATTACCGGCGCACTGTCCCTTTAAATTTACATGAACGAGCGCGCGCGCGCTAGGGGGCGCGCATGCGCACTCCGGCCAGCAGGGGACGCGGAGCGAACGGGAGCGCGGTCAGGTGAGGAGACGGGACGGATGCAGCCACGGGTGGCAGTGGGACCCGCGGCGGCACCCGTCCCCGCCGGGGACCTGCCGCGGGGGACACGGGTGCGACCGCGGTCCGTGGACCGGACCGCGGCGCAACCCGTTACAGCAGTATTTTTCTGCACTACTTCATGCACACACCCGTTAGTGCCAATTTTGCAACACTGTGCCATTCTTGCCCTTCGCATACCTCCACCATATGTGACAACTCACATGCCTTCGTCCTCCATCTTGGCTCGGCCCGGGGTCATTCAGCTCTGGGATCGCCGTTTTTCGTAAACCGGCTGGCACTCCAATGTATGGCACTTCAACACCCGGGGTAAGTTTTATACTGGCCACAGCCAGCTTTATTCGGGCTCAGCATAACATACAGCAAGTAAACAAACAAAACAAAACCTCGGCCATCTAGCCACTACCTAAGCATGAAATAGAGGCCCTCTCTATCTGTGGTTTGAACCTACCGTTCAGCCACATACATACAAACAATTACCAGTTCCACTGGTTCCCGGCTCCTCTCAAGCCGCCGGGGGGCAGAGCCTCTCTCCAGCTCCTCCACTGCTCCACTCTCAGGTAGCAGACCAGGCCCCCATGACACCTGCGGCTAAGGGCTTTTATAGCCATCCAGGAACTGGCCCAAAACCTGGCCTGGAATGTGGGGACGGCAACCCACCCAACGCTATTGCCATCCCGGGAAAGACAACCCATTACTAGCTGCAATGCAGCCATGCTAGCTACCTGTGTCAGTAACCTATGGTTACTGACACCAAATAGTTGCCTTCCCCCACCAAAACCAGTTTTTTTGGTGGAACGTCTGCAGCAAGTATGCTGCTATATTCCATCTAGTGGCAGGAACATGCGACTGCCTGCGGTCTCTCTGCCTCTATATATATATATAATTTTATAACATATATATATAATATATATATAGATTATAATATATATACTATATATATATATATATATATATATATATATATATATATATATACATATACATATATATATATAATATATTATATATTATATATATATATATAAATATATATAATATATATATATATATATATATATATATACTGTATATTTATATTTATATATATGTACATTGTGAGACAGTGACAGGGGGAATAGTGGTCGGTAGATATATTTCCCCAAGAGTACTCTCCTATGCTGCCTAAGGCAGCACCTGGGCAGATGCGTGTCACCGCGGGGCCTGGACTCGGTGAAGGGAAGCCGACAGTCTTGTGTGTCAGTAGCACTATGCTACTGACATGTTTAGTATAAGCGGTTCCAATCCGCTTGTGTCCGGGTCGGCTTTTCTGGAGTGGTCAAAGAGCCGGGTGGGTGGCCACTCCCACACCCCACGTGATTCTGGTCTCAGGCCTATAAAGCCTGAATCTACAGGCCTGTGTGGGTGCTGGTGTAATGCTGTGGAAAAAAACCTTGCTGTGAGTAACAGACGCTGTCTGCAACTAAGCATAGTGAGGGATATACTGTGTGTAGCCAGTGCTCAGCCGAGCAGGCGTTTATTTCTGTTTAGCCTGAAGTTAAGGCTTGTTTTTGTTTTCTGTTAAGTTCTGCTGAATAAACCCAGGCAGCGCCTGGAACTTGAACGTATGTCCGTGTCACTGTCTCTGACTGTGGAAGCCCTGTTTGCCTACCTGACGCTAAACCTCCACAATATATATATATATATATATATATATATATATATATATATATATATATATATATTATTTTGTTTTTTTTTCTATCACAGAGTGATACAAATGTCATAAGAATTGATGCACAATGTCAAGTATCGACATTTCGGCTTCAGTGCCTTTGTCAAGTAACATCTATAAAGCAAACAGAACACAATAAGTAACAAGTAGTCCAGAGATTAGAAGTAAGAAGCCTCAAGTATAAGGAGGACTGAGGAGCATACAAGGGGAGCGAGTAAAAATTAAATAAAGGTATAAACACACAGAGGATACAGAATGATAGAGAAGTAGGATAATCCAAGAAAAGAGGGTGTGGGGGGAGAATATGGGAGGAAAGGATATACGAATAGCAGAAAAGCTGTGAAAGAGAGAGGAAAGGAAAAGAAACGAGAGAAAAAGGGGGAGTGAAGTACGAGAAGTGTAGGAATATATGTACTGCAATGGATGGAAGAGATGAGTGTAGAACCAACAGGTATCGGGCAAGTAGTAGTAATATGGGATCAGGAAAGCCAGAGAAAACTTAGATAAGAAGAATGGGAACAAGATGAGATAGGGACCATAACACCACAAAGTATATACCAGAGATATGATGGAAGAAAGAGATGAGTGTGGAACCAACAGGTATTAGGTAAGTAGTAATAATATGGGATCAGGAAAGCCAGAGAAAACTTAGGTAGGAAGAATGGGAACAAAATGGGATAGGTACCATCAAAATACAAAGTACATACCAGAGATATCATAGGGAAATCCTATAGTCAACATTAAGTCCAAAGGGGCTTTTCCTCTAGTAGTCTCCTGCACAAGTTGGGAAAGGTAATTATCTTCAGTTATTGACAAAAACCTGTTTCGTTTATGAGAGCCACAGGTTTCAGCTCTCCAATTTATGTCTGGGTAGTTGATGTCGCCCATGATAACAATATGATTAGCTTCCTCATCTATTTGTTTGAGGAGTACCGTTTCTATTGGTTCTGTTATATTTAGGGGCCTATAGCAGACCCCTAATTGAATTTTATTATTGTTATTACCCTCACGTACAGTTGAAAACAGAGGTTTACATACACTATATAAAAAGACACATATTCATGTTTTTCTAACTATCTGATGTGAAATCAGAACAAAACTTATCTGTTTAAGGTCAATTAGGATTACCACAATTATTTATATTTGACAAATGTCAGAATAATGAGATGAGAGAGAGAGAATTTTAAGGCATCTTTATTACTTTCTGCAAAGTCAAAAGTTTACATACACTAGGATTACTATTCTTTTAAACAATTTGGGACAGCCAATATGATGATGTCCTATCTTTGGAAGCTTTTGATAGGTTTATTGCCAACATCTGAGTTAATTAGAGACACACCTGTGGATGTTTTTTTTTTTGCACACCAGAACACACTGCTTCTGTGTGTAACATTATGGGAAAGTCTAAAGAAATCAGCCAAGATATCAGGAAGATAATTGTGTACTTGCACAAGTCTGGATCATCCTTGGGTGCAATTTCCAGATACCTGAAGGTACCTCATTCATTTGTACAAACAATTATATGCAAGTACAAACAAGATGGGAATTTGCAGCCATCATATCGCTCAGAAAGGAGACGGGTTCTGTGTCTTAGAGATTAACATGCTTTGGTCCGACATGTGCATATCAACCCAACAAAAAATCCACTGGTTAAGATGCTAACAGAAGCTGGTAAGGTTGTGTCATTATCCACAGTGAAACAAGTACTGTATCAACATGGGCTGAAAGGTCACTCTGCCAGGAAGAAGCCATTACTCCAAAAGAAATATATAAAAGCCAGAATAATGTTTGAAAATGCACACAGGAACAAAAACCTACATTTTTGGACAAGTCCAGTGGTTTGACGAAATTAAAACTGAACTGTTTGGCCATAATGACCATCATTACATTTAAAGAAGAAATGGAGACGCTTGGAAGCCTAAGAACTCCATTCCAACTGTGAAACACAGAGGTAGCAGCTTCATGTTGTGGGGTTGTTTTGCTACAGAAGGGACTGGTGCACTTCACAAAATAGATGGCATCATGAGGAAAGAAGACTATGTGGCAATAGTGAAGCAACATCTCAAGACATCAGCCAGGAAGTTAAAGCTTGGGAGGAAATAGGTCTTCCAAATGGACAATGACCCAAAGCATATTGCCAAACTGGTTACAAAGTGGCTTAAGGATAACCAAGTCAATGTTTTGGAGTGGCCATTACAGAGCCCTGATCTCAATACTATTGAAAATTAATGGGCAAAGCAAAAGGCAGGTGCGAGCAAGGCAACCTACAGACATGGCTCAGTTGCACCAGTTCTGTCAGAAGGAATGGGTCAAAATTCCTACCAACTATTGTGAGAAGCTTGTGGAAGGATATCCAAAATGTTTGATCCAAGTCAAACAGTTTAAGGGCAATATTACCGAATACTAATGAAATGTATGTAAACTTTTTACTTTACAGAAAGTAATAAAAATGCCTTAAAAATTCTCTCTCATTATTCTGGGATTTGGTAAATATAAATATTTTTGGTAATCCTAATTGATCTAAAACAGGTAAGGTTTATTTTGATTTCATGTCAGATAGTGAGAAAAACATGCATATGTGTCTTTTTATATAATGTATGTAAACTTCTGGTTTCAACTGTATATCTACCCATAATAATTACCTGTTTGTTTCCTGTATGTATGTCTTCCCGTAGTGTTGGCTTCAGACAGGATTTTACATAAAGGCATTGTAAACACGTATGTAAAATCCTCTCTGAAGCCAACACTGTGGGAAGATATAGATACAGGAAATGAACATGTGGAGTCATTATGGGTAGATATACATGGGGGTAGTACCAACAATAAAATTCTTCTATGGGTCTGCTATAGGCCACCAAATATAACAGAACCCATGGAAGATGTACTCCTCAGCCAAATAGATGAGGCGACTAATTAGAATGAGATTGTTATTATAGGTGACTTTAACTAGCCAGACATAAATTGGGAAACTGACACCTGTGGCTCTCATAAAGCTAACAAGTTTGTGTCAATAACTAAAGATAATTACCTTTCCCAACTGGTGCAGGAGCCGGTGACAGGAAAGGTTCTTCTAGACTTAATATTGACTAACAGACCTAACAGAGTAACAAAGTTTCAGGTTGGAGAACACCTAGGAAATAGTGACCACAATATAATACATTTCCATTTATCCTTCAATAGAGTATTTTGTTGAGGAGCCACAAAAACGCTGAATTTCAGGAAGGCTAATTTTAATATTCTTAGAGAGGCTCTAAACAGCACTGACTGGGACGAGGTGTTTAAAAATAACAGAACAGATAATAAATGGAGGATCTTTAAAAACATCTTAAGTGCCCACTGTGAGAGGTACATACCATATGGTAATAAAATAATCAGAAACAGGAAAAAAAAAAAAACAATGTGGATCAACAGAGATGTAAAGGAAACAATAGATAGCAAAAAGAAAGTTTTTCAACTACTAAAACAGGAGGGCAGTGAGAAACTATACGGAAAAAAAATAAAATATGTAAAATAATGATGAAGGCAGCAAAACTGGAGACAGAAAGACATATTGCCACAGAAAGTAAAACTAACACCAAAATATTTTTTAACTATATAAATAGCAAAAAAGATTAAAATGTCGGTACTTTGAGAAGTAGTGAGGGAGAGTAGTGAGGGAAGTATTGATGAGAAAGCAAACCTATTAAACAATTTTCTCCACTGTATTTACTGAGAAAATTACCTTCCTGTTGATGAGCAGAGGGATAAGGTAAACTCCACCTTAAATGTTTTTTGTCTAACCACAGAGCAAGTGCAGCTCTGTCTGAAGAAGATTATAATGGACAAGTCACCAGTTCCTGATGGTATACACCCCCGTGTGCTATGAGAGTTAAGTAATATCATAGATTGGCCCCTACTCTTAATATTTATGGACTGTATAATAACGGGTATGTCCCAAAGGATTGACGCATAGAAAATGTGGTGTTAATATTCAAAATGAGTCAAAAAGTGATCCTGGAAATTATAGACTGATAAGTTTAACCTCTGTTGTAGGTAAAATGTTTGAGATGCCATCCTGGAGTATCTCACTGAAAATAAATGTATAACTACGTTCCATAATGCGTTTATGAAGGATCGGTCCTGTCAAACTAATCTCATCAGCTTCTATGAAGAAGTGTAGGTTGCTAGACTAGAATCGAGGGTGAGGCATTGGAATGTTTATATTCTAATCCTAGATTTTCCAAAGCATTTCGAATACTGGTGCCCACTAAAAGGTTGTAAGTTAAGATGAAATGCGCTTGACTGGGGAAAAATGCCTGCAAGGGTAAGATACTGTTAACCATCTGAGATAATTAAAAGACAAAGCGGTGGTCAATTATATAGGCGCATACTCAGACTGGATCCCCTGATTACGCGATGTGTACCTAACAGGGTCCAGTATTGGGTCCCTTATTCTCTTTATATTTTTTCATTTAATGATCTTACACAGTGATTGCACAGTAGACAAGCTATCGATCTTCAGATCAATAATAATCTCTGTAAAGCAAATCAACACAATGTTTTATTACAAAGCAGTATCTGAATAATCTTGCGGAGGAGCCCTTTGGCAGAAGAAATGAGCAGATGAATTGTTTAACACAGATAAATGCGCAGGTTTCGCACATGGGGAGAAAAACAATCCAATTTCTTGATTACTTACTGTAAATACCCTTAAAGATTAGAGGTAATTTATTTAGAGAAAAAAACTGGCTTCCCGGTAACAGAAATAAAAAACTAGTTTTAACTATATTAAAGATCAATATGGAGAATCTCACCCAAATCTTTTATACCCATGATGTATCTGAATATCCTCTAACATCTTGAGGAAATGAACCAGTACACAGAACATTACACATAGAAATGAATTTCTTTACTGTTAAGAATTTTTTTACTGTCTTAGAGCAGTTGAGACTGTGGAAATCTCTGCCAGAGGAACTTGTCATGGTGAATTCACTAACAGAGTTTCAAAAAGGTTCTGGAATGCAATTTTCTATAATGTAAATAATATAACAAGTATAGTGACTAGGATTCTGCGAAGAAGGTTGTCGATCCAGGATTCATTCTGATTTTGCCAAATTCTGAGGAGTCGGGAAAATTTCTTTGAACCTTACAAAACTGTATAAACTTAACATACCACCTTACCCTTCTCTGGTTTTTACAATCTCTTGTTAACTGCCCAGTCATAGGATCCCATAAAAGCCATGTCAAATTATCCCCAACTAGTGTTCAGATTATTTTCTTCATGCAAATAAATAATTTTTGTTTAATTTATTTTGTTGGTGAGACTCCTGACATTGGTCATCATGCAATTTAGAGGTTTATTTGGTTCACGTTATTTTAACCATTGTGAGGGGTCAAGCTCTTAAGGCGAGCACAAGAGCACGCACAAGAAATTACTAAAGGATAATATAAAAATCTAAGTCCAAGCAAAGATGTGTTTATTGTAAGACGCCGCAGTTACAAAACAAACTCAGCTTCCGGTAAGCAAAAACAAGATAACACAGCAAAAGAACAAGTCCCGTACATCCAAGGATCTCGAAGCAATGGGATATGCTCACCATCGCACACCTTCAGGTCTACCTAGCCTCACAGCTTGGCAGTCCTTGCAGGTCCGGAAACACATCTCCAGACTTCCTGCACCAGCTGCCTTTTATTTGGTCGGTAAGACCTGGGCTGAGTCATTAGAGTACCATTCCCACCCAACTCCTGGGCCGCTCCAATAAACAAACCCGACCCAGACATACAAAGGAAAAACTTGCGCTCAGCACAATAATTGTTTATGGCATTATGCTAATGGTTTATATTTTTTATCCCTGAGGCCAGCCCAAACCTCGGATGATAAATACCTCCCGTTCTAAGGACAGTAAACCTCTGACCCTTCAACATACCAACCACTACCGCACCAAAATCCGAGGGGTTGGCGGTACCATCAGCCATCATACAAGGTGCACACTTGAGAGGGGTCATCGCATTGCATGCATTTTTTCCGGCCTGTGTTCACAGAAAACCTGACAGTCTTGTTAGGATGCTAAGGCAACCATCTGTGATTCGGGCCTTGTTCCCTCTTTTTCTCTGCATCCATTTTAAGGTTGCTGGTCTGACAACCATCTTAAACTTCCTCCTAGCAGGTAGTATACCTTATTCAAATCAGCCACACTTGATGGCTTAAACATTCATATTCTCTAATAATAGAATATAGTTTTTTCTACACATGGGGACAAAAAGTTATATGGCTCAGGATATACAATGGGGTTTTTCCCTCCCATTTATTTCTTGTGTACAAGACAGGCCCCCAGCCCTATGATCCCGTCATCATGTTTGCACTATACAATCAGGAGCCACCAACACTGTCTTTTATAGAGAACTTGTTTTCCAGGGTCCTGAAAAGCCTGCTCTGCTTCTTGTGGAACACATACTTTTAACCATGGCCGAATTCTGGGCCCTTAGTGTGAGGCTCCGATAGGGCGCAACCTGCCAACCTCGGCATAAATTTGGGATGAACCTTCATGTAGTATCCCACTAATACCCAAATGAAGGTCCCTGACCTGCTTTTCGTGTGGGGTATGAGCACAGTTCTGGATCGCCTCCACACATATTTATTGTAGGCTTTAACTCAACCTCTCCCCACTATAATAACCCGGTAACTGGCCTCCCAAGCCCCATGGCACAATTATTGGGTTGATAGTGAAACCAGCCTCCCTTAGAGGCAGCCAGAACTGCTTGAACCTTAGGCAGATGACTCCACCAGTACCCTGCGAAAATGATGAGTACATCACTGTATGCACTGACACACAACTTCCCTGTGGGGCGTACTATACGGTCCCTGGCCCTCTGGAACGTAGCTTTGTACTCCCTGCACACTCACAATGGCATCCATCACTAACTGGTATGACCCGTCTGGTGTGGAAAAGCCGTTTTCTCCCTAACTTCCAAAGACAGCGGGTGATTTTGCCAGTACCCTTTTGTTATGTCTAGCGTGGTGATATAGCGGGCTGTGTCCTAGCCTCCACAAGGTAGTTTGTCAATCCACACCCGGGCATAGGGTAGAGCATTGGAACGAAGTACAACCTCATTGAGTTTTGTGAAGTCATTAGCAATACCTCTACTTTCACCGGTTCGGTTTTGGTACCAGATGGAAACTAAAGTTGAACTGGACCAGCCATCTAACTCTGCCCTCGTCTATACCCCTAGCTTATAACATCCTCATTACCCTATTGGCGCCACTATTTCCAGGTGGGCTTTGGAATCCTGTAGGATCATATTTACCCGAACCTTGGTCTCATAAGATTACCTTTCATGCCGATGCCCTTTACCAGCCCGTGCTACCCTCTGAGAACAAGTCCATTGTTACGGCTTAGCAAACAACATTCCCTACAGTGCAGCATCTGGGTAGGGGACATAGTCTCAGCAATTTTATACCCTGCAGATATCTGTAGAGGACTTGGTTGGGTCACCAAACAGGGTTCTAGGGGGAAGTGTGAGCTTCTAAACCTCCCATGGTTTCGAGCAAATTTCAAGTGGTTACATCCTGAAGAGGCTTTCTCTTTACCTGGGGGAGGTTTTTTTGGAGTAGTGTGGCAACTGAACACAAGGCTCGGCTCGGCTCTCCAAAAGCGGCGCCCTCCTGCCTCACCTACTTAAAATCTTTAGCTAATAACGCTTACCGGTGTCTCCGCTGCGCGGGTGCCGCGGCTGCCCCGCAGCCCTATCTGCACCTGGCCGCGAGACACCCATACTCACCAGTCCCCCGCTACTGTGTCTCCGCTGCTTATTGGCGCGCGACGGCTGGTCAGGAATTTAATAGGGGAATACTCGCTCGCGCCGTTAAATTGCCCTTTGCCGGCCAGCTGAACCATTTTAGTGTGCACGCAACGTCCTACACTCCTGCGCCAGTTTCTTTGGGTGTGCGTGTGGCGATGCTCACGTTTGGTAATTACAGAAGTCCATCTAGTCTACTCGTTTACCATCCGCCATAGACATACGTTTCTGACCTTGCCTGTTTGCCTGCCTGACCCTGACCGTCTGTTCTGTCTCTTCGACCACGAACCTTCTGCCGCCTTCCCTGACCTTCTCCTGTCCCTGACTAATTACGCCCTCAGGTTACGTTACTGTACCCAACACGCTGTACCCACGTCCGCCACCTGAGCAAGCAAAGTCAATCGAGAGGCAGCGATCCTGGATAGCCTCAACAACCGCAGCAAGCGTCCATCCCGCTTTGCGGCGGGCTCCTGGTGAACACCGGGGCTACACTTAGGACACCCATCCCTGGCGATGGCTTAACTATCATCGCTTCGACGGTGACCAGCGAATCCACCTCCGCATTACAGTACGAACTGGCGCATGGACTTCCCGCCAAGGTACCTTCAGCCCGACCATCCTGGATGTCAAGACGCTTTCGCCCAGCAAAGAGTCCAACGTATTGACCAGTTAAGCGGCCATGACAGCAGAACCTTTGACGACCTCGTCTACCTCCACCGGCATAACCGCCGACGCCAACACACTTCACCTGTTGCTACCGGCTCCATTGCACTAACCTGCTCCGAGCGCATGCGGGACCCTCTTCTGCATCAGCCACTCCCCTCAACGCTACGATGAGACCCAAAGAAATGCCAAGTATTTTCCCATCAGCCATTGCTCCCATACCACCGCTCTAGACATAATGTGGCATCAACATCCTACAGGATCGTTCCAAAGGTGGCCTCCTTAATCAGCCTCTGTCAGATAGCCCTTGGGCTTTGGCCAACGCGCACTATGCGATTGAGGGGACCCTCTGACGGCGGACCTCCAAAGCCCTTCCTCCCCGGGGTTTCCCGCACGGCTCTCGAGAACCGCCGTACTTCTATTCGGCCAGCCGTAATTCACTGCTCTCACTGCGCCAAGAGGCGAACACAACCACTGTCGGAATCCAGTGTATTACATGCAGCTCTTCGCAACTCTCTGCTTCGAGTAGCTGGACCTGGAAAAAACGAAGCTTTGGTGCGACGTTCTGGCAAGTCTCGTCGGACGAATCAAGATGAGTTAACCGCCTCGGGAGATCCTACCCAGCAGCATGATGACTTAACACACACGCTTTAGCACGAACCCGAGTCGATATTCGTTAGCCGAATGCAACAACTCAATTCTCCGGCCTTTAAAACGGGTAGGTCGCACCTCCACGCCGGTTACCCCGCTTCTGGCTCCCTACCTGGTGCGCGGCGTGCCACCTCTTCCTCCTCGCTTACAGGTTTCGTAGAGTCCCACCTGTTCCAGATGAACGTTCACAGCGCCAGCCAGAAGCAGCTGTGTTACTATTTGTGGGCGGTGCAAGGCCATTTCATTGGGGAATGTCCAGTGCGCCCGGGAAACCTTCCCGTACCACCAGGTGGCTCATAGGAGAGGCAAGAAGACCCTAGGTGTCAGTGTAGGCTCTCCCTGTCTGACTACGCCCGTATGTCATTGGTGCTAAGGTATTCACCGACAAGCACCTTTCAGTGCCACCGCCTTTAATTGATTCATGATCTGCAGGAAACTTCATAGATCCACCAAACATGTGAACGCTGGTTCGTCTCGCAGTGACTCCGTTATGCAGAAGCCTATGTTCAGTCTCGTCGGTCAGTGGCGAAATCCTTAAGGACGCTATCCGCTTCAGTAACTGCGTACCCTCACCCTTTGCAGGTGGGGCGACTCACAAGGAGACTTTTCCAGACTTCATTTCTCGTACCTGCACTAGATCCTCCTACTGTAAATCCTCTCTGGGCCTTCCATGGTTTTGCAGGAACCATAACCCCGAGACCTTGGATTGGAGCTCAGGTGAATTTTTTGCGTTTGGGATTCCGCGTGACCTCTCACGTTTGCCTGTCGAAGACCGCTAACCTTCTCCTCAAGGTCGTCCTACCAAAATCTACCAAGCCTCCACCAGGCCATACCTACGCCATACTGGGACTTTCTCGCGGACGTTCTTTTCGGAAAGAACAGGCCGAAACAGCATTCTTACTTCCACATCCGGCCTTAATGATTTGCCACCATTGATCTGCAACCTGGCGCTGTAGCTCCTCCGGGCGTCCAGGGTCCTAATCCCATCTCCGACCCGAGAACTAAAAGCTAATGTTCTCTGAGTAACATCAGGATTAAACCATCCGTAAAGGCTATCATTCGTAAATCCACGTTCTCCAGCAGGAGCGGCTTCTTTTCTTCGTGGAGAGAAAAAGGACGGGTTCCCTATGTCCCCTGCATCGACTATACGGGTAGCTTAAAACAAAAATTACAGTAAAAAAAAAACGCTACCCTCATGCCCTTAGATCTCTGTACATCTTTCGACCACCTGCGTGAGCGCGAAAACTCTTTTCCTCCACGTCTGATCTACGTGGTCATATAACTTAATCCCGCCATGTTGAGAGAAAGGCGATGAGGAAAACTGCGTTTTTATTACTCTAGATGGCCACTTTGACTATCTGGTATAGCCATTCGGTCTCTGTAAACGCACCCTGAAGTATTTCAGAACATGTCCAATGAGATCCTTTCCGAGCGGACTACTCTTAAACGTCTGTTGTGATTGGTTAACTTTACGAGATACAATCCTCACAATTTTCTCCCCTGATCTACAATGACCAGCGAGCGCCACCTAAACGTCCGCCAGGTCCTACAGGCGGCACTCCAACACCGCAAACTCATCACTTTTTGCCAAACCTGGATAAGTATTCTCTCTTCTGAAACGTATCAGCTTACCCTTCTTAGTGACATCGTCTCTGATAAGGGCCTTCGGATGGATCCTTCTAATCTCTCCCGCAGTGCGTACAAGTGGCCCAAGACAAGTGGGCCTATACGGCCATCAACTTTTTTTTTGGGATTCGCCAATTATTGATGGACAATTTATCCTCACACCTTCTCTACACTTGTGGCCTCACCCTTGGTGGCACTAACTAAGAAAAATGCCAAATCCAAATCCTGGCACCCCAGAAAAAAAAAAAGCTCAAGAAGCTTCAAATCCGGCTCAAGTCAGCATTCGCGTCGGCTCCGTTCCTGTATCGCCCGAGACTTCTCACGCGCAGAGGGGGGACCGGGTGCCGCGTAGCCTCTATTATACTAGAGATATCTCATCTACATATCTCATACACAGTGGGACACAGTCCTGGTCAGTGCGGGGGCTGTCCTTTACTGCAGTGAAGCCTCGCCTCGCAATGCACATAGGTCCCCCCAGAACGACTCGTTCAAAGCTGCCCCTGTGGTATCTTCAAAACAACCCTAACCTCCCGGAAGACCGTATGTGGTGCATCCTGCCTGTGGCCTAGAATCCTGAAGTGGGATACTCTTCTCGTAACAGCGGGCATCCAGAGTCCATAGAACGCTACAGTCGTTCCCTCCCGTTATTACTGGTGGCCCAACCACCTCGCTTCAATAGTCAGGGGACTTTGTTCTGGCCTGCACCTCCTGTGGTCCCGTAATAAGGTCCCTCGCCTCAAACCGCAGGCCTTCTTCAGCCTCTACCTTGCCAGAAATACCCTGGACCCATGGGCGCCTGGATTTTTGGTTACAGATCTCCCCCCCTCATCTGGAAACACGTCATTGGTTGGTGACTGTTTCGTTTCTTTTTCTCTCCAAAATGGTCTCATTTATCCCTTGCCTCTGGGTTACCCTCTGCCCCTCTGCTGCCTACCAACATTTTTTCCCGGCATGATTTCTATTGCACGTCTCCCTATGCATAGTCGTCTCTGACAGGGAGTCCAGTTTATTGCTAAATTTTGGGGGCTCTGTGCTGTCAGTTGCAATGTTCAACTAGATTTTTCATATCGTCATACCACCCTCAAACTAACGGGCAGGTAGAGCGGGTTAAACCAGGTGTTGGTACCATACGAGTGCGGCATTTTGTGTCCGCATCGCCATGATAACTGGTCCGATCTTTCTCCCCTCCTGGGCAAGTTTTCCTATAACTCTTTATGATTACGAAATCTGATAGGGCCTCCGCCCCCTTTTTTGTTGTCTTTGGATTACATACCCGCCCACCTCGGCCCCCCTAGCTGATACCTGGATGCCCAAAGAAAAGGACATCAACTGTCAGGCAACTCAACACCAACAAGGCCCTGCTACGGGCTTCTGCTCGCACCAAACTTCAGGCGGCGCAGGAATCGTAGGTCCCAGACCCATTATTTGAGCCGGGCGATAGGGTTTGTTTAGTCCACAATGTACAGGACATCTCCTATTCAAAGTGCCCAGATACAATTGGCCCCAAATGACTTGGGCCCTTTTGTGGTACATCAGAGACTGAACCTAATCCTACAAGCTCCGCGTTCCCCCCGACCATACGTATTCCTAAACCGCCTACCACTTGTCCTCCCCTCAAGCCGTGGTGCTGAACCGCTTCTCCCTGTAGATCTGTCGTCCCTTCTCCGTCCGCTGATACTGAAACATCTTTTTGAGGTTGAGTTAAAGAGTTGATGGGCGGAGTAAGACAGTAAGGTTGAAGCGTTTCTTCTTATAACCTGAATGGGCTTCGTTCCGAGAGCGTATTCATGGGAACTAGAGACCAACCTGTCCCCTGATCTCCTCTCAAATTCCAAAGAAGAAGGGGGAATACCTAAGGTGGGGGTACTGTCACAGGGCTCCGGCTCGTCGGTGCCGTGTCCGTCCCCCTAATGCGCTTTACGGGGTCCTCGATGGGTGCCGCGGACTCCTTACCCTTGCCCTTCTGCTCCTGCCAGGAGACCCCATACTTCTACCAGTCCCCCGCTCCAGTGTCCGCCTCCGACGGCCGCCGCGCGCCGTACCCCCGCTGCTTAGCACGCGCGCGCAGACGGCTGGTCAGGATTTAAAGGATAGCGCGCCCGGTAATAGGCCATTCCGGCCGTCTGGTCCTATTTCAGTGTTCACGCCTCCTACACTCACTGCCCAGTTTCCGTTGGTGTGAGTTTTGAAGAGCTCAGTCTGTTATTCCAAAGTCCGTTCTGTCCTACCCGGTACCAGTCCCGCCTGCTTACGTTTCTGACCTTTGCCTGTTTGCCACCTACCCCTGACCGTCTCCCCTGACTCTGACCACGAACCTCTTCCGCCACCTGACCTTCTGCCTGTCCCTTCTGACATACGCCTCTGGTTTACGTTTCTGTACCCACGCTGTACCCGGCCGCCACGCAGCAAGTCATGTCAGGGGTTGCGACCTGGAGCCTCACGCCGCAGCAAGTCCATCCCGCTTTGGCGGCAGGCCTGGGAACACCGGGGCTACTTTAGACTCCACTCCCTGCGTGGCTTAACTATCATCGCGTGCGGTGGGTCCACGAATCCACTCCGCATTACCAGGTTCTTGACGTCACCCACCTTCTCCACCACCATCGTAGGGTCCCTGTCAACTTGCCAAGAATTTTTGCTCTCCTACTGTTGGTAACACAGACAAAGGTAACACCCATCCCCCCGGTCTGAACTCATGGAGTCTGGCTGACCGATTATAACCTGGACCTGTGCCTCTATGTGTCTACAGGAATGTTCTCTCACGATTGGCCAATTAGACATTAGACAGGCTATCTTGCTTCTGCGCCACATGTTCAATGACACTCTTGTAATGGGTGGGATTCACTCACCCAGGTCTCCTTCGTTATGTCAAGTAAAACCCCTGATGTGTCTCCCATACAACAGCTCAAACGAGAAGAACCCAGTGATGCTATGTTGGTACCCACTCCCTGATGGAAAATAACAAGTAGTGCAATAAACAGTCCCAGACACGTCCATCCCTCTCTAACACCTTTCTACTAAACTGTTGGTTTGAGGGTGATAAACCAAAGTCCGCAATTGTTTAATTTTTAGGACTTTACACAAAATCCTTCTCACTTCAGCATAAACGTGTCCCCTTGGTCCATCAAAATCTCCTTAGGTAGCCCTGTCCTGGAGAATATAAAAACAGTTCCCTGACAATGGATTTTGATTACGTATTTCTCACGGGCACCACATCTGTAACCGAAGTTGCATAATCCACGACCACTAGAATATATTGTTGCCCTCTAGCTGACTTCACCAGGGTCCCCACCAGATACATTGCAATCCGTTCAAACAGAACCTCTATAATAGGCAATGGGACCAAGGGGCTAAGAAAATGGGCCATACGGGAAAGGACTGGCAGAACTCCTTTATTTCCCTGAAACACCCCGGCCAGTAGAACCTTTGTAACACCCGTTCCTGGGTCTTGTTAGCACCCCAAGGTGACCACAGCCAAACACATGTGAACTCGGCCAGGTCTAGAACCAAGCGCCTGATAGGCCCAGGTACGAGGATTTGCTCAACGATCTCATCCCTCACTTGGTCACCCGATATAACAAATTATTATTCACCGAAAAGTGGGGGTACCACTCGTCTGCCCCTGGCTCTTGGGAAACACCATCTAGTATGGTCACATTCTCTAGAGCCCCTTTAAGGGTTGGATCCCTGAGCTGGGTTGTTCCAAAATTTTGCCGGGATACCCCAGGTCAGGTACGTGGATCTCAGGGGCTGGCTCATCCTGTTCTCCCACCAACACTGACAAAGGGAAATCATTAGGGGCTTCGGCCCCCACGTTACCTGTACCCTCTTGGAGCTGCTTGGAGACGGTTTATAGCGGCACTGATTTTTGCCTCAAAGTCCCAGACAAAGTCCCGCCCCTCAATAATATGAATTGCAACAAAGTGGTGACGACACCGACGGGGTGGGGTATGGTCGTCCAGCCTGTGCCAATGTCCACCTGAGCCACAGGGTAATGCTTGGTGTCGCCATGGATGCATATCACCCCCAGCCGTTTCCCAGGAATCAGTACAGGAGGGAGTGTGGCCCTTAGCATGGTCACCAAACTCCCTGAGTCCAGGGGTCCAGTCACAGTAGTGCCCTCCCAATGGCTAGGTACAGCGCTGCAGGCAGGGTGCGCAAACCAGGAGCAGCGCCGGCCTAGGGAACACTCCAAAGGCTCAATGGACTCTGGACACTGAGCGGCAATATGTCCGGGGTTCTGACATCTCCAGCAGATGATGTCACGGCAAGGACCCCTTGTCCTGAGTTCAGTCCCCACCATGGGCTTGAGGACGCCCCCTCCCATAGTGGGTTTTAAGGCCGCTATTGTTTGGCTGGTCACAACCATCCGAGGCACCCCAGTACTGTTGACCTCGAACTCTCCCCAAAACACTCAGAGGTTCACCACAGTTATTGTAACGTTCGAACCAACCCGATGACTTATCCACATCTGTGGATCCCCCTGTGCCACCCAGCACTGTATGGGCCTAGGGAGTGAATGTACAAACCAGTCCATCCCAAACCGCTCAACCATATGGGCAGGAGTGCAGGTCTCAGGTTGAAGCCACTTAGGGACGAGATGAAACAGGTCGAACTGGGATCTGGGATCTTGTTGGCTTGTCCTTGCTGTACCCCCAACGATGCACCTGTTGTGCCCGGACAGCCAACGTTACTCACAGGAGCACCATAATTTCGGCTTTTAGCCTGCCATACTCTTTGGCGTCTTGCAGCGTCAGGTCAAAATAGGCCTTCTGAGGGTCATTGAGGTAAGGGGCTTTAGGAGCCTGGCCCACTGCTCTGGATTCATTATTCTCATATATCTTCTCTTTAGTTGCTCTAAAAGTTTTTCCACTTGTGTAATTTCTGTAATATTACTTCCTTTCATCACATCACCCTCACTAGCTTAAGGCTGCTTTTTTGGAGTTACTTATCTTTGACCATTTTTTTGACTATAAAAAAGTCAACCAGAAATATATACCCCTTCTTTAAAATATAACTTTATTTCATACCTCATTAAAAACGAACTACTCACGTGAACAAAACTAGGCACCAAAACATATTTGGGGAAATAACCCCAACAAAAAGGCTAGACACTTTCAGTAAATATTCAAACAATAGTACATTAAACATAATCAAGGATAGAGAAAAGAGAGGAACACTTATGGTTAGAAGGTCCTTGTCCTTTGATTTAGATAGAGTTAGATACCAAATCCACCACTGGACTTTCCCTTATCCTTAACCCTACACTCAGCACTTCAATATGTAGAGTAATTGTACTGAAAGGGACGGCCCTGCCTCTCAATGGCTATCCCAATTATATCACTATCAATACCCTAGAAGACAAAATGGTCAATTGATATATAGATAGTACCGGAAGGCTGAACAGAATACAGAAAATTTCCAAATGTAGATAGTTCCCGACATCTTTCCCCTCAGTTAGAAAAATATAAAAGGTGAAGGTTCATCAGGGGATCCACGGTCCCAAAGTATCTATGATATAAGGACCCAGTCGGCACTCTTATGGATAGATATATGACCAAGATAGATCCAAAATTGATAGTTATAGTGCCACATTCTTGACTTTGCTTAAAAAGGTTCTTTCATCAAGCTATTGCACAGCCTGCTTCAGGCTCCCACTTTCTATTCAGGCTGTGAGTGGTTCTACAGCAATAACTGACATTTTAGTTCTGCTACTTCTAGCTGAGCCTGTTAGAGGGACATTGGTGATAGACGGGTTTTAACAGCAAGGCACAAGACTACAGAAAAAGAAAGAGTTAAAGTTTGGCAGTAACAAAGATAAGCAAGCTCCTTTGTTTTCTCATAAGACACGCAGTGGAATTATGTCACTATCCTGTCTAGGACTTCTATACCATAGATAGATGGTTGATAATCTCTCCCGGAAAGCGTCTGTAAAACAACATGAGATAAGAACAGTTCTAATATTAAAAGACAAAGCTAAATCAGAACAGCAATGTATTTTATATTGTCTTCATTTACATTTGCCTACACACTGAAATATATGTGGTGAGAATACCCCTTTGAACGATGTTCTTTATAATTGTACTTTCCATTGCTTGTTATGTTACTTGTCTTAAATGAAAAGAAAATATATACAGTAAAATGCAGATTCATAATCTTATATACCTTTATAGAGGTTTACAGAAGATCAACTACTTTAACAGATTGAAGTAATGAAAAAAAATAAGATATCACTTGGAAATATTTAGCAGTAAAATCACATTCATTCTATTTCATAAAATGCTTTATCTCTGGAATTGCACGTAATCTACATGAACTATTAACTTTGTTATAGATGTTTCTGCTACAATAATTTTTCCCATTATAAAACTGAAAATTTTGCAAACGGAGCAGACATTTATTTGGATTCACAAAGATCTCACCTGGCAGCTGGTCCTGCTCTGCTAATACACAGATTGTCATAGCTTTAAAACCCTTTGTGTTCAATTGTGTGTTATAAAGACTGCAACCAGCATCATGTGCATAAATACTGCTTTTTAATGACGCTTCATGTAACAAGCACACACTCATCAATGTTTTATTACCTCATTTCCAGTCTTTAGTTACATTTTTACACTTCAGATAGGGTATGCTACATTTAAGTCGGTGGCCCTCAATTTAGACTGTAATAGATTTGAATGTGAAACATGTGTAAAGAAGTGCAAATGTATAGTTATGTTTATAGTACACAACTGTATATTTGTGTTTGTGTAGATAGTAGGAGACAAGTGTGTACTGCAGGCATAGTAATGTGTAGAATATTGCTAAATCATTAGGGTAGCAGGAGTTAACTCTATCAAGTGCTGCTGTGTTTAGCAGCCAATCAGCAGAGTTGACAGTGAAAGAGCTGTGATTTACAACCGCTAAATAGGGAAAGCCTCCTTAGCTTCTCTGCGCTCAGTTCAGTTCTGTGTTATGTTCCGAGTTTGTATGTAGTTAGAGTTTGTATGCAGCAGAAAAGGGTTAATCGTGCCTATCTGCTGGTGAAAGGTAGGGCAGGCTGGGATGGACACCTTACTCACAGAAAGAACAAAGAGAGAAAGAACAGCAAATCAAGGGCATCAAGAGAAGGAGTGAGCCATCTGTGACACATAGGCAGAGAGAGACAAGTAATGAAGGCTTTGACAACTGTGATAACAGGTGGGTAGTTTTGTGGGAATGCTGAAAGAGAAGCGAGGACATTAGGGGGGAGTGTCCTGGAGTCCCAGCACCAGAATCTTGCACCACGGCTTAGCTGGGATGTGGTAGTGCCTGGTGCCCAGGACCTGTGCACGAGCTTTGACTGGGTCAACAAGAGAGGTTTATCAGGAAGTGTCACTCAAGTGGAGTATGTGAGATGTGCTAGAAGTTGTTATGTCCTTGCTAAAATAAAATGTAACTTTCACACATATTGTTGATCAAAAAACTGTTTAAAAAATTAATTACTTTCGTTCAAGTAAAGTTCTAGTTCTAGTTCTACACGTTATTTTCAGTTTTGTTTTCAGCGGCTTTTTGCACTTTTTGCTCTGCCATCCAATCAGTGCAGAGCACAGAGAAGTTCAAATCCTGCATTGCTTGAAGTGTAGGGCTCTCATTGCTGCTAAAATCACATGGACCATTTTATACAATAAATTTCACTGTAATTGCATGTGAGCGCCATTTTCAGCTCACTCTCTGTACTCTACAGACTGCTCATAGTTAGATAGCATTTTCCTTTCCATAGACATCGTTAGGGAGTTTTGTATTGCTGGCTGCATCTTTCCCACACCCAGAAGCTGTTATTTGCGTGACATTTGCAGTCCCTCACATAATGCCTAACCTCATAAACTGATAAATATTATTCAGACTGCTTGGATTTGTGCTAAATTCCTAATCAGTGCCCAAAAGTTCAGTTTTTGCAGTTTTGGGGATTCAGTAATTGTATAACACACCGTCTTTAAATCTATGAGTCAAAGGGGTTTTTGGGCCACCTCATGATGCAGGACCCCGCAGCAGCTGCTACCGCTACACCTCCTGTATCTATGCCCCTGCTTGCAAGCTGTCCTCATCTTTTCAGTTAGCCATTGAAAGGAATTTAGTATTTTAGCCTCTCAATTGTTTTCCTGTCACTCTTGAGACAAATTTTCATCACTTAGGTTTGTTTCCACGTAACCAGTTTACTGTTATGGATGGTAATTCCAGCATCTCACATCTGTATATGTATAAAAAAATTAACCAGAACATCTTCTCCCATTGGCTTTAATGGGGTTTGAGTTCGAGTTCTAGTTTGAATAGGACCTCAAACTGAACACACTAAAGTTGGAGGTTCTAATTGAGCTAGAACTTTTTACTGCTCTCTCATCTCTATTCACAAGCACTAGTGCTGTGAGTAAAAGCCCCACATGACTACTCCACCCATCATCCACAATATACACCATCTAACACCTGCCTATTTTCAAAAATGAACAATAACTAGGTAAAATGTTGTTACATGATTAGAGCTATTTGACTTTTTGATGGATTCCACAATGGAGCCTCCTAAACGAACCTCAGCTGCAGATGTAAATGTAGCCTAATATCATGTCCTGTGTTATTTCAAGTGCACTAATATTTACTATGCCATGCAACCTATACACTTAAGTATACCAAAAGAAACCATAACTGGATGAAAAAAATACAATACAAAGTTTTAATGCCATTTGTTAGTACGTGACTAGTTTTAAATTTAGTATTTTTGCTAGTTTTTGCTGTTTGTCATTGAGAGGGTTTTTTCAGATTTTTAAAAGCCTTGTAAGTCCGTATACATACATGATTAGAAAAAGAAAAATAAAACCTACTAACCTCTGTTATGCTCCTCTCCAATCCTCCGGAGGCTATCCGACATCCCAGCTTTGCATCAGTGAATGTCCATCATTCACATGCTATGTCAGGCAAAAAACAGAGGCCAGAGCAATTCACTTGCACTGTGACATTGTGACCTGTGATTGGCTGCACATAGCACATGAAAAATGCACTGTGCAACTAGGATGTACGGGACGGCAACCAGGACGGAATGGGAGCATCACGGAGATGAGTAGACTTCTTTTTTTCTATTTCTAATCATGCCCCATAGCAAAACAAGCTTTTCTAAGTCCCAGACAACCCCTTTAACTGGACAAAAGAATACATATTGCTGCACCTTTTCTCCCATTTTTTTAAAGGAATTTACAGAGGCTCCTAAAGGAGCCTCTTATGCAGATGTAAAAGTAGCCTGATAACATGTCTTGTGTGATTTTTTTCTCTCTGATTATCTCTACTTGAATTGCCTAGGCTATAGTAGCAATAATATTTTTTTGTAAAAGACATTGGACCAATTCATGAATCTTTGATCCAAAGCTGAAACATTTAATATTATACGACTACTTCTAACTAAAACAAGCAATAATAATATTATTATTACTGTATCGAGTAACAGTCCAGGAAGTTTACCGCTAATTTTGTAGATACAGAGCTGCATTGGTGTTATACATAAATGATCCAGAACGCAGAATCATAATAAAAATGTCCTCCCTCTTATTGTTATTTCCTGGCCGCCAAAGAAACGTGTCTTTCTTGCTCTTGCAACTGAACAATAAGTGTGTAGCTTGTAAACTATATGGGCCACATTATGAAAACTTTTTGGTCTAAAACGCACTTTTTGCCCATAGGTTACAATGGGCAAAAAAGTGCGTTTTAGACCAAAATGCTTTCCTACATGTGGCCCATAGAGTTTACAGCTACACACTTATTGTGCAGTTGCAAGAGCAGAAAGACAGTTGTCATTGGCAGCCAGGCTCACCAATAAGAAGGTAGGGACATTTTATTATGATTCCTGCGTTCTGGATCATTTTATGTATATCACCCAATGAGCACTGTATCTACAAATTAGCGGTAAACTTCATGGACTGTTACTCGATACAGTAATAATAATTATATTATTGCTAGTTTTAGTAGAAGTAGTCGTAATACTATTAAATGTTCAGCTTTGGAATCAAAGATTCATTGAATGGTCCAATGTCTTTTACAAAAAAATATTCATTGCTCTATAGCCAAAGGCAATTCAAGTAGAGATAATCAGAGAGAAAAAAATCACACAAGACATGTTATCAGGCTACTTTTACATCTGCATAAGAGGCTCCTTTAGGAGCCTCTGTAAATTCCTTTAAAAAAATGGGAGAAAAGGTGCAGCAATATTGATCCTTTTTCCAGTTAAAGGTTGTCAGGGACTTAGAAAAGCTGTTTTTGCTATGGGCATTATTAGAAATAGAAAAAAGAGTAGTCCTACCTCCTCACCGAGGATGCTCCCATTCCGTCCTGGTTGCCGTCCCGTACATCCTAGTTGCACAGTGCATTTTTCATGTGCTATGTGCAGCCAATCACAGGTCACAATGTCACGTGCACGTGAATGCTCTGGCCTCTGATTTGTTGCACATAGCATGTGAATGATGGACATTCACTGTGCAGCTGGGATGTACGGGATAGCCACCGGGATGGAGCAGGAGCATCACAGAGGTTAGTAGGTTTCTTTTTTTCTATTTCTAATCATGTATGTATAGGACATACAAGCTTTTAAAAATCCTGAAAAACCCCTCTCAATGACAAACAGCAAAAACTAGCAAAAATACTAAATTTAAAACTAGTCACGTACTAACAAATGGCATTAAAACTTTGTATTGTATTTTTTTCATCCAGTTATGGTTTCTTTTGGTATACTTAAGTGTATAGGTTGCATGGCATAGTAAATATTAGTGCACTTGAAATAACACAGGACATGATATTAGGCTACATTTACATCTGCAGCTGAGGTTCGTTTAGGAGGCTCCATTGTGGAATCCATCAAAAAGTCAAATAGCTCTAATCATGTACAACATTTTACCTAGTTATGTGTTCATTTTTGAAAATAGCATGTGTTAGATGGGTATATTGTGATTGGGTGGAGTAGTCATGTGGGGCTTTTACTCACAGCACTAGTGCTTGTGAATAGAGATGAGAGAGCAGTAAAAAGTTCTAGCTCAATTAGAACCTCCAACTTTAGTGTGTTCAGTTTGAGGTCCTATTCAAACTAGAACTCGAACTCAAACCCCATTAAAGCCAATGGGAGAAGATGTTTCTGTTAATTTTTTATACATATACAGATGAGGAGAAGCTGGAATTACCATCCATAACAGTAAACTGGATACGTGGAACAACCTAGTGATGAAAATTTGGCTCTAAGAGTGACAGAAAACAATTGAGAGGCTAAAATAACTAAATCCCTTTTCAATGGCTAACTGAAAAGATGAGGACACTTGCAAGCATGGGCATAGAAACAGGAGGTGTAGTCGGTACGCAGCTGCAGCGTGGGTCCGCATCATGAGTGGCCCAAAAACCCCTTTTGACTCATAGATTTAAGACGGTGTTTAAACAATTACTTGAGATCCCCATAACTGCAAAAAACTAACTTTTGGGCACTGATAGATTTAGCAAATCCAAGCTGCTGTATATATATATCCCCACATGTTTATGAAGAGTTAGGTCATTATGTGAGCCTGCAAATGTCCACCAAATAACAGCTTCTGGGTGTGGGAAAGATGCAGCAGCAATACAAAAACTCCCTAAACGATGTCTATGGAAAGGAAAATGCTATCTAACTATGAGCAGTCTGTAGAGTACAGAGAGTGAGCTGAAAATGGCGCTCACAAGGCAATACAGTGAAATATATTTATAACATGGTCATGTGATTTTAGCAGCCAATGAGAGCCCTACACTTCAGCAATGAGGATTTTGATACTTCTCTGTGCTCTGCACTGATTGGATGGCAGAGCAAAAAGTGCAAAAAGCCGCTGAAAACAAAACTGAAAATAACGTGTAGAACTAGAACTAGAACTTTACTTGAACGAAAAGTAACTTAATTTTTCTAGAACAGTTTGATCAACACTATTTGTGAACGTTACATTTTATTTTAGCAAGGCACATAACACTTCAGCACATCTCACATACTCCACTTGAGTGACACTTCCTGATAACCTCTCTTGTCTGACCCAGTCAAGCTGTGCACAGGTCCTGGCACCAGGCACTGACCACATCCCAGCTAAGCCGTGCAAGATTCTGGTGCTTGGTGACTCAGGACACTCCCTAATGGTCCCTCGCTCTCTTCAGCATTCCCACAAACTACCCACCTGTATCACAGTTGTCAAGCTCTTACTTGTCTCTCTCTGCCTATGTGTCACAGATGGCTCACTCCTTCTCTTGATGCCCTTGATTTGCTGTTCTTTCTCTCTCTGTTCTTTCTGTGAGTAAGGTGTCCATCCCAGCCTGCCCTACCTTTCACCAGCAGATAGGCACGATTAACCCTTTTCTGCTGCATACAAACTCTAACTACATACAAACTCGGAACATAACACAGAACTGAACTGAGCGCAGAGCTAAGAGGCTTCCCTATTTAGCGGTGTAAATCACAGCTCTTTCACTGTCAACTCTCTGATTGGCTGCTAAACCCCGCAGCACTGGATAGAGTTAACTCCTGCTACCCTAATGATTTAGCACTATTATACACATTACTATGCTGCAGTACACACTGTCTCCTACCTATCTACACAAACACAAATATACAGTTGTGTACTCTAAACATAACTATACATTTGCACTTCTTTACACATGTTTCACATTCAAATCTATTACAGTCTAAATTGAGGGCCACCGACTTAAATGTAGCATACCCTATCTGAAGTGTAAAAATGTAACTAAAGACTGGAAATGAGGTAATAAAACATTGATGAGTGTGTGCTTGTTACATGAAGCGTCATTAAAAAGCAGTATTTATGCACATGATGCTGGTGCATTCTTTATACACACAATTGAACACAAAGGGTATTAAAGCTATGACAATCTGTGTATTAGCAGAGCAGGACCAGCTGCCAGGTGAGATCTTTGTGAATCCAAATAAATGTCTGCTCCGTTTGCAAAATTTTCAGTTTTATAATGGGAAAATTATTGTAGCAGCACATCTATAACATAAGTTTAATAGTTCATGTAGTACGTGCAATTCCAGAGATAAAGCATTGTATAACATAGAATGAATGTGATTTTACTGCTTAAATATTTCCAAGTGATATCTTATTTTTCATACTCAATCTGTAAAGTGTTGATCTTCTGTAAACTCTATAAAGGATATAAGAATAATGAATCTGCATTTTCACTGTATATATTTTCTTTTCATTTAAGACAAGTAACATAACAAGCAATGGAAAGTACAATTATAAAGAACATCGTTCAAAGGGGTATTCTCACCACATATATTTCAGTGTGTAGGCAAATGTAAATGAAGACAATATAAAATACATTGCTGTTCTGATTTAGCTG
This sequence comes from Phyllomedusa bahiana, assembly GCA_025379985.1. Taxonomy (NCBI): domain Eukaryota; kingdom Metazoa; phylum Chordata; class Amphibia; order Anura; family Hylidae; genus Phyllomedusa; species Phyllomedusa bahiana. Next base: position 60,550 of record JAODAL010014604.1, on the reverse strand, counting down.
TCTTTTAATATTAGAACAGTTCTTATCTCATGCTTGTTTACAGACGCTTTCCGAGATTATCAACCATCTATCTCTGGTCTAGAAGTCCTGGCCAGGATAGTGACATAATTCCCTGCTGTGTCTTATGAGAAACACAGGAGCTTGCTTATCTTTGTTACTGCCAAACTTTAACTCTTTCTTTTTCTGTAGTCTTGTGCCTTGCTGTTAAAACCCGTCTATCACCAATGTCCCTCTAACAGGCTCAGCTAGAAGTAGCAGAACTAAAATGTCAGTTATTGCTGTAGAACCACTCACAGCCTGAATAGAAAGTGGGAGCCTGAAGCAGGCTGTGCAATAGCTTGATGAAAGAACCTTTTTAAGCAAAGTCAAGAATGTGGCACTATAACGATCAATTTTGGATCTATCTTGGTCATATATCTATCCATAAGAGTGCCGACTGGGTCCTTATATCATAGATACTTTGGGACCGTGGATCCCCTGATGAACCTTCACCTTTTATATTTTTCTAACTGAGGGGAAAGATGTCGGGAACTATCTACATTTGGAAATTTTCTGTATTCTGTTCAGCCTTCCGGTACTATCTATATATCAATTGACCATTTTGTCTTCTAGGGTATTGATAGTGATATAATTGGGATAGCCATTGAGAGGCAGGGCCGTCCCTTTCAGTACAATTACTCTACATATTGAAGTGCTGAGTGTAGGGTTAAGGATAAGGGAAAGTCCAGTGGTGGATTTGGTATCTAACTCTATCTAAATCAAAGGACAAGGACCTTCTAACCATAAGTGTTCCTCTCTTTTCTCTATCCTTGATATGGTTTAATGATATGTTTTGAATATTTACTGAAAGTGTCTAGCCTTTTTGTTGGGGTTATTTCCCCAAATATGATGTTTTGGTGCCTAGTTTTGTTCACGTGAGTAGTTCGTTTTTTAATGGAGTATGAATAAAGTATATTTTTAAAGAAGGGTATATATTTCTGTGACTTTTTCATAGTCAAAAATGGTCAAAGATAAGTAACTCCAAAAAAGCAGCCTTAAGCTAGTGAGGGTGATGTGATGAAAGGAAGTAATATTACAGAAATTACACAAGTGGAAAAACTTTTAGAGCAACTAAAGAGAAGATATATGAGAATAATGAATCCAGAGCAGTGGGCCGAGGTCCTAGCCCCTTACCTCAATGACCCTCAGAAGGCCTATTTTGACCTGACGCTGCAAGACGCCAAAGAGTATGGCAGGCTAAAACCAAAATTTAGTGCTCCTTGATAACTTTGTCTGTCCGGGCACAACAGGTGCATCGTTGGGGGTACAGCAAGGACAAGCCAACAAGATCCCAGATCCCAGTTCGACCTGTTTCATCTCGTCCCTAAGTGGCTTCAACCTGAGACCTGCACTCCTGCCCAAATGGTTGAGCGGTTTGGGATGGACCGGTTTGTACATTCACTCCCTAGGCCCATACAGTGCTGGGTGGCACAGGGGGATCCACAGAGTGTGGATGAGCTCATCGGTCTGGTCGAACGATACATGACTGTGGAGAACTCTGAGTGATTTGGGGAGATCGAGGTCACAGTACTGGGGTGCCAGGATTGGTAGTGACAGCCCAACAAAGCGGCCTAAAACCACTATGGAGGGGCGTCCTCAAGCCAAGGTGGGGACTGAACTCAGGACAAGGGGTCCTTGCCGTGACATCATCTGCTGGAGATGTCAGAACCCCGGACATATTGTCGCTCAGTGTCCAGAGTCCATTGAGCCTTTGGAGTGTTCCCTAGGCCGGCGCTGCTCCTGGTTTGCGCACCCTGCCTGCAGCGCTGTACCTAGCCATTGGGAGGGCACTACTGTGACTGGACCCCTGGACTCAGGGAGTTTGGTGACCATGCTAAGGGCCACACTCCCTCATGTACTGATTCCTGGGAAAAGGTTGTGGGTGATATGCATCCACGGCGACACCAAGCATTATCCTGTGGCTCAGGTGGACATTGGCACAGGCTGGACGACCATACCCCACCCCGTCGGTGTCGTCACCAACTTGTTGCATCCTATTATTGAGGGGCGGGACTTGTTCTGGGACCTATGGGCAAAATCAGTGCCGCATAACCGTCCAAGCAGCCAAGAAGGTACAGGTAATGTGGGGGCCGAAACCCCTGATGATTTCCCTTTGTCAGTGTTGGTGGGAGAACAGGATGAGCCAGCCCCTGAGATCCACGTACCTGACCTGGGAGTATCCCGGCAAAATTTTGGAACAACCCAGCTCAGGGATCCAACCCTTAAAGGGGCTCTAGAGAATGTGACCATACTAGATGGTGTTTCCCAAGAGCCAGGGGCAGACGAGTGGTACCCCCACTTTTCGGTGAATAATAATTTGGTATATCGGGTGACCAAAGTGAGGGATGAGATCGTTGAGCAACTCCTCGTACCTGGGCCCTACAGAGGCGCATGGTTTCTTAGACCTGGCCATTTCCCATGAGTTGGGTGGGTCACCTTGGGGCTAACAAGACCCAGGAGAATGTGTTGTTTACAAAGGTTCTACTGGCCGGGGTGTTTCAGGAAATAAAGATTCTGCCAGTCCTTTCCCCGAGGCCCATTTCCTAGCCCTTGGTCCCATTGCCTATTATAGAGGTTCTGTTTGAACGGATTGCAATGTATCTGGTGGGGACCCTGGTGAAGTCAGCTAGAGGGGCACCAATATCTTCAGTTTTCGTGGATTATGAACTCGGTACCAGAAGTGGTGGCCCGGGAGAAATAAGTAATCAAAATCCATTGTCAGGGAACTGTTTATATATTCTACAGGACTTGGCACCTAAGGAATTATTTGATGGACCAAGGGACACCGTTTATGTCTGAAGTGATGAAGGAATTGTGTAAAGTCCTAAAAATTAAACAATTGCGGACTTTGGTTTATCACCCTCAAACCAACAGTTTAGTAGAAAGGTGTTAGAGAGGGATGGACGTGTCTGGGACTGTTTATTGCACTACTTGTTATTTTCCATCAGGGAGGTACCACAAGCATCCACTGGGTTCTTCTCGTTTGAGCTGTTGTATGGGCGACACCTCAGGGGTTTACTTGACATCACGAAGGAGACCTGGGAGAGTGAATCCCCCCATACAAGAGTGTCATTGAACATGTGGCGCAGATGCAAGATAGCCTGTCTAATGTAATGCCCATCGTGAGAGAACATCTCCTGTAGACACAAGAGGCACAGTCCAGGTATATAATCGGTCAGCCAGACTCCATGAGTTCAGACCGGGGGAACGGGTACTTGTGTTGGTACCAACAGTAGAGAGCAAATTCTTGGCAAATTGACAGGGTCCCTACGAGGTGGTGGAGAAGGTGGGTGACGTCAAGTACCTGTAATGCGGAGATGGATTCGCTGGACCACCGCAAGCGATGATAGTTAAGCCACGCCAGGGAGCGGAGTTCAAGGTAGCCCCCGTGATCACCAGAGCCTGCCGCAAAGCGGGATGGACTTGCTGCGGCGTGAGGCTACCAGGTCGCAACCCCTGACATGACTTGCTTGCGGTGGCGGCCGGGGTACAGCGTGGTACAGAAACGTAAACCAGAGGCGTAGTCAGGGACAGGCAGAAGGTCAGGGATGGCGGCAGAGGTTCGTGGTCAGAGACAGGCAGACGGTCAGGGTAGGTGGCAAACAGGCAAGGTCAGAAACGTAAGCAGGCGGACTGGTACACGGGTAGACAAGACGGACTTCTGAATACAGACTGAGCTCTCCAAACACCACCAAACGAACTGGCCAGTGATGAGGAGGCGTTGCACACTAAATAGGTCAGCGGCCGTCAATGGCCAATTACCGCGCCCCCTTTATCCCTTTAAGATCCTGACCAGCCGACGCGCCTCGCAGCTCTAAGCAGCGGTACGCGCGCTGCGGCTCGTCGGAGGCGGACACAGGAGCGGGGACTGGTGAGTGTGGGGTCTCCCGGCCAGGAGCAGAAGGGCAAGGGCTGCGGGCAGCCGCGGCACCCGCGCCGGACCCCGAAAGCGCATGGGGATGGCCGCGTCACCGAGCCGAGCCCTGTGACAGTACCCCCCCTTAGGTCTCCCCCTCTTCTTTTGGAATTTAGAGAGGAGATCAGGGGACAGGTTGGTCTCTAGTTCCCATGAACGCTCCTCCGGACCGAAGCCCTTCCAGTCAATAAGGAAGAACCGCTTCCCCCTTACTGTCTTCTCCGCCAACAACTCCTTAACCTCAACCTCAAAGATGTTATCAGTATCAGCGACAGGAGAAGGCGAGACAGATCTACGGGAGAAGCGGTTCAGCACCACCGGCTTGAGGGGGGACACGTGGAAGGCGTTAGGAATACGTAAGGTCGGGCAATCGGAGCTTGTAGGATACTGGTTTCAGTCTCTGAAGTACCTACAAAAGGGCCAAGTATTTGGGGTCCCAACTTTGTATCTGGCACTTTGAATAGGAATGTAACTTGGTTATAACCAAACCCTATCGCCCCCCGGCTCAATAAGGGCTGGTACCTACGATACCTGTCAGCCTGAAGTTTGGTGCGAGCAGAAGCCCGTAGCAGGGCCTGTTGTGTGAGTTGCCAGACAGCTTTGATGTCCTTTACTTGGGCATCCACGGTAGCTAGGGGGAGAGGTGGGCGGGGATGTAATCCAAAGACAACAAAAAAGGGGGAGGCCCTATCAGATTCCGAATCTAAAAGAGTTATAGAAAACTTCTGCCCAGGGGAGAAGATCGGACCAGTATGCATGGCAGCGTACATAAAATGCCGCAAGTAGTACCCAACAACCTGTTAACCCGCTCTACCTCCCGTTAGTTTGAGGTGTATGCCGATGAAAAAAATCTAGTTGAACTTGCAACTGACAGCACAGAGGCCAAAATTTAGTCAATAAACTGGACTCCCCTGTCAGAGACGATATGCACAAGGGAGACCGTGCAATTAGGAAAACATGCCGGAAAAAATTTTTGGCCAGCTGAGCAAGAGGTTAACCCAGGCAGATGGAAAAATAGACCATTTGTGGAGAAACGATCAGTCACGCACCCAAATGAACCGTTTTCCAGATGAGGGGGGAGATCTGTACAAAATCCATGGCGCCAGGTTCCAGGGTCTTTCTGGCACAGGTAGAGGCTGAAGAAGGCTGCAGGTTTTTTGAGGCGAGGGACCCTTAATACGCAACAGATGTGCAGAGCCAGACAAAGTCCCTGGACATCTTGAGCGAAGGGAGGGGCCAGCCAGTAATAACGGGAGACCAGCTGTAGCGATCTATGGACTCCTTGATGCCCCGCTGTACGAGAAAGTATCCCCACTTCAGGATTCTAGGCCACAAGGCAGGATGCACATACGTCTTCCCGGGAGGTAGGTGTTGAAGATCCACAGGGGCAGCTGTGACGAGTCGTTCTGGGGGGACTATGTGCAGTGGAGGAGGCTCACTGCAGAAGGACAGCCCCGGCACTGACAGAAGAAGCATCCACTTCCAGAATGAAAGGGCAGTTAGGGTTCGGGCGAGACAGGAACGGAGCCGACGCGAATGCAGACTTGAGCCGATTGAAGGCTTTGCTGAGCTTCTGGGGGCCAGGATTTGGATATGGCATTTTTCTTAGTTCTTGCATCACCAAGGGAGCCACAAGTGTAGAGAAGTGGTGGAAAAATTGTCCATAATAATTGGCGAATCCCAAAAAAAGTTGAATGGCCCGAAGGCCCACTGGTTGTGGCCACTGTAACACTGCGGAGAGTTTAGAAGGATCCATCCGAAGACCCCTATCATGATGACATGTACCCTAAGAAGGTTAAGCTGATACGTTCAAAGAGACACTTATCCAGTTTGGCCAAAGCTGATTTGTGCGGAGTCCGCCTGAGGACCGCGGACGTGGTGGCGCTGAGTCTTGAGATCAGGGGAGAAAATTAGAATATCGTCCAAGTAAACAATCACACAGACGTAGAGTAGGTCCCGAAAGATCTCATTGACAAAGTTCTGAAATACTGCAGGGGCATTACAGAGACTGAATGGCATAACCAGATACTCGAAGTGGCCATCCCGCGTATTAAACGCCGTTTTCCATTTATCGCCTTCTCGAATGCGGATTAAGTTATAAGCACCACGTAGATCCAGCTTGGAAAAGCTTTTCGCACCATGCAGGCGGTTGAAAAGTTCAGAGATCAAGGGCAGAGGGTAGCAGTTTTTTACTGTCATTTTATTTAAGCCCCGATAGTCGATGCAGGGCCAGGGAGACCCGTCCTTTTTCTCCATGAAAAAGAAGCCGGCTCCTGCTGGAGATGAGGATTTACGAATGAAGCCTTTACGGAGGTTCTCAACGATGTACTCAGACATAGATTTAGTCTCCGGGATGGAGAGGGGATAGACCCGGCCCCGGGGAGGAGTATAGCCAGGTTGCAGATCAATGGGGCAATCATAAGGCCGGTGTGGAGGAAGCGTTTCGGCCTGTCTTTCCGAAAAGACGTCCGCGAAGTCCTAGTATGGCGTAGGTAGGCCTGGTGGAGGCTTGGTAGATTTCTGGTAGGCGACCTGAGGAGCAGGTTGCGGCTTCGACAGGCAACGCGAGAGGCACGCAGAACCCTAACGCAAAACGTCACCTGTGCTCCAATCCAAAGTCGGGGTATGGTCCTGCAACCATGGAAGGCCCAGGAGGATTTCAGAGGAGGATCTAGGCAGGACGAGAAGTTGCAAAGTCTCCTTGAGAAGAGCCCCCACATGCAAGGTGAGGGGACAGTATGGAAGCGGATAGCGTCTGTAAGGCATTCGCCACTGATCGACGAGACGAATATAGGCTTCTGCCACGGAGTCACTGGGAGACGAAACCTGGTCACAAGTTCATGGCTTATGAAGTTTCCTGCAGATCCTGAATCAATAAAGGCGGTGGCCTGAAAGGCGCTGTCCGATGAAGCACCAATACATACGGGCATGGTCAGACAGGGAGAGGCCACACTGACACCTAGGGTCGCCTCTCATACGAGCCCTAGGTGCGGAATTTTCCCGGGCGCACCGGACCGTCCCCAACGAAATGGCCAGAACTGCCACAATAGAAACGCAGCTGCTTCTGGCGGCGCTGTGAACGTTCCTCCTGGGACAGGTGGGCTCTCTCAACCTGCATAGGTTCTTCCATTGGCAACCATCGGAGGAGGAAGAGGTGGCCACTGGAACGTGGGAGCCAAGCGGGGTAACCGGCGTGGACGGACGACCTCTCGTTGAAGGCGGAGCTCTTGTTGCCTTTCGGCGAACCGAATATCGACTCGGGTGGCTAAGTGGATTAAGTCATCCAAAGCAGCTGGTAGATCCCGAGCAGTGAGCTCATCCTTGATTCGTCCCGAGAGACCTTGCCAGAACGTTGCCACAAAAGCTTCGTTGTTCCAGTCCAGCTCCGAAGCGAGAGTGCGAAACTGCACTGAATACTGACCGACCGTGGTGTCGCCCTGACGCAGCCGGAGCAGTGCTGCGGCGGCCGAAGAAGTACGGCCTGGTTCCTCGAAGACCGTGCGGAACCCCCGGAGGAAGGTTTGGAGGTCAGCCGTCAGAGGGTCCCCTCGATCCCATAGTGGCGTGGCCCAAGCCAAGGCCTCTCCAGACAAGAGGCTGATTATGAAGGCCACCTTGGCACGCTCTGTAGGAAATTGATGCCCCATCATCTCGAGGTGGATGGAGCACTGGCTGATGAACCCTCGGCATTTCTTGGGGTCTCCATCGTAGCGTGAGGGGAGTGGCAGATGCAGAGAGGGTCCCGAAGCCGGAGCAGCTAGAGCAATGGACTCCGGAGCCACAGGTGCAGGTGCGGCGGCGGTAGCCGGTGGAGGTAGACGGACCGCAATGTTCTGCATCATGGCCGCTAGCTGGTCAATACGTTGGCTCTGCTGGGCGACAGCCATCGTGACATTCCGGAAGTCGGGCAGAGGTACCCTTCCGGAATCCATGGCCAGTTCGTACTGTAATGCGGAGGTGGATTTGCTGGACCACCGCAAGCGATGATGGTTAAGCCATGCCAGGGAGCGGAGTCTAAGGAGCCCCCGGTGTTCACCAGAGCCCGCCGCAAAGCGGGATGGACTTGTTGCGGCGTGAGGCTACCAGGTCGCTACCCCTGATGTGACTTGCTTGCAGTGGCGGCCAGGGTACAGAGTGGTACAGAAACGTAAACCAGAGACGTAGTCAGGGACAGGCAGAAGGTCAGGGCAGGCGGCAGAAGTTCGTGGTCAGAGACAGGCAGACGGTCAGGGCAGGCGGCACACAGGCAAGGTCAGAAACATAAGCAGGCGGACTGGTACACGGGTAGACAAGACGGACTTCTGAATACAAACTGAGCTCTCCAAACACACACCAACGAACTGGCAGTGAGTGTAGGAGGCGTGCACACTAAATAGGATCAGCAGCCGGCAATGGCCAATTACCGGCACGCTATCCCTTTAAATCCTGACCAGCCGTCGCGTGCGCGCCCTAAGCAGTGGGTACGCGCGCGGCGGCCGTTGGAGCCGGACACAGGAGCGGGGACTGGTGAGTATGGGGTCTCCCGGCCAGGAGCACAAGGGCAAGAGCTGCGGGCATCCGTGGCACCCGCGCCGGACCCCGTAAGCGCAGGGGGGCGGCGCCGAGCCGAGCCCTGTGACACTCATTTGCACCTTTTGTGATTATTCACCTTTGTGCATTCAATATAGAGTTTGCTGGTGTTTCATTTTTAGATTTTACTCACCATGTAATATATTATAGATGTTTCTAGTAAAAGTTATGTTTTAATAGTCTTGTCCAGTGAATCGTTGTATACTTTTGCTTGACTACTCTAAGGTTGTTTGTGCGAAGGGTCACATTTATTTACCCTTAGTACTCCTAAGTGTTGATTCCCAAGAGAAAGGTCTCTGGTATGAATCAAGGAGCAGCCATGAAGAAGATTTCACAAGAAAAGAGAAACAGCATCATCCAGCTCATCGGTAGCGTCTCTAGGCCAAGAAAATTGCCAAACTGCAAAAAAGTGAAGGCCCATGACAACTGGAATGATACAAACTGAATCCTTTCCACCTTTCAATACCAAGAGGTTACGCCAGGAAAAATAAAGGTCAAAATTTTGGCTCATCAAAGGTCTATCAGTACTTGTGTGACAAAAACATCAGTGAAGGAGGCTTATACGCTTTGTAAGAGTGAAGTCAGACGTCTGTACCGTGCGACGCACATTACAGTCTGGAATGGTGACTCAGAAAAAGGTGGAGGGGCTTCGACTTCAATATTGTCATAAGAAGTGTTGGCTTGAGTTTTCAAAAAAGTACAAAAAGTGGACAGTAGAAGATTTGAAACGGGTGATTTGGAGGTGAGATGAAGTAAATAGAGGGGCTCAAAATGGGTGCAAATGCTTCTGGAAGAATCAAGAGAAAAAGGGGCTAACAGATCAAGAAATTGAAGGAATTGTCAAGTTCAGTGGAGCAAACGTGATTATATGGGGTTGTTTCACAACCAGTGGCGTTACTTAAAGCTCTGGGGCCCCAGTGCAAAATTCATAAATTTTGCGATTTATAAAACTGGTATCTCCTTATATGGTAGAGGGGCCTTTGGGGCCCTGGGGCTCGGGCCCCTGGTGCCATCGCTATTCTGCACCCCCTAACTAGCCCCGTTCACAACCAAAAATACTTGGATATTTGCCGGGGGTGGTTCAACAGTGTTTTGGCATATCAGCTGTGCTATTTCTAGCTATTCCTATTACAGTGACTTAAGTGCAAGAGGTTTGTAATCTGTAGTGCACAAAGCTATATAGCTCTAAGGTTTAAAACAAGGTAAACAGGCTCATGTGCTGGAGGTAAGAATTAGCAGGGAGTGACTCCCCAGGGTCGACGGGATTTTGGAGAAAATCAGATAAAAGGGGTTGGGAGATGGGGGGTCCAAAGGAAACTTGGGTACATGAGTAGTTAAATCTATTTATATTCTGAACAAAGCAAATCAAAACAGCAATGTATTTGGTAATGTCTTCATTTAACCCTTTCCCAATGTTAAAACCTGCCTTTTTGTGGAAAACCCTTTTAAATGCCACAGCAGCAAAATGGTAGGAAACTTTTAATGAAGACTCTTAAAGTTTCTTCATTTTATATTTAGGAAGCAAATAAACACTTTATTCAGTCCAAAGGTGTCCGTATTATTTAAGACTTCCTGAAATAATAGATTATTGTCTGTAAATCAGGACACATTTTATATGAGGAAATAAAGTTATGTTGTTTAAGAAAATATTTAGAACTCATGTAGTGTATTAGAATAGATCATGTTGATTACAGTAAAACTGATATATGCATAAATAATAGGAAATTAATTAGTATTGAAAGTACACACCCATTGCACGTAAAGAGGCAAAACAAAGAGCTGATTTGGACCTGGCAGGGGCTGTAAATATAGATATTTTGCAGGTTAGGACTGATTGGAAAGTGAAATCCTATGCAGTGCTCACAGTCTGCCCTTTGCAATCAGTCCTCAGACTCATGAGGGTCTGATTGTAGAGCCTGGCTTTTTTGCATTGATGAGGATGAGGCAGCTGCTGAAGCATACAGACCTGCACCTGACACAATCACTAAACTCTGGATTAGCACAGGGAATCCAGAGGACTCAGTGCTGTGTAACAAGAAGTTTATCCATTTATTAGGTTCACTCATGCAAAATGACCCAAAAATTTTCCCATCAAACCCAAATTTTGTATTTCCCAAAAGATACTAATTAAAACAAGATTCGTTTAGCTATTCCATATATATTGGTCAATGTATGCTTTCAATGCTAATGTGCATTAGTTTTGTGCCTTAGATTTTACTCTTTGTCAGTTGAAATGACATCCGTATTTTTACAATTGTGGCTTTCTAGTTTTTGGGGAAACTATAAGTCCCATCATTCCGTGACATTCTATAGCTTCCATTGCAGACTAATGCTTTAAAAACAGGTGAATATTGTGACCCACACATGTAAATGTACTGTATTATTGTTTGTGGTATTTTGCATTGGTATTATGCACAAACAAAAGCAGGTTCGCTTCACCCTTTCGTAGACTTTCCTTGTCTGGCAATCATCTCAAGGTGTGATTTGAAGTGGGTTGTAAGCGGCTCGGAGAAGCCCCTGGATTTAAATGGGAAAAAAACATGTATTAAAAATAGGAATTTCCCCTCTTTTTTTAACAATTTAATATGAAAAAGGGGGAGGAAACCTACTTTTTTAATATATCTTGCTTGGACACTTTAGGGCTTGTAAAAACAATATTTGTTCTGTTTTTCATTCATTATTGTTGCATGGGGTTTTTCAGGGGGGATAATTAATAAACTAAACCCCGATTAACTTTAGTGTACAGTAATGTTTTTTTTTACCTAGTATCGGATGTAACACTTGCTTAATAGCAAGCTTAAGGTTTATTTCCCAAAAAAATTGGGGGAAAATAGGCACTGATATTTAACAATAAAAAAAGAGGTGTTTACCATGCGTTTCCGAGGGCCCCAGCTCCTTTAGCTACCATTTCCTGTTTGGCTGTAGGAGTTTTTAGATTATTGGCATATAGTCTTATTTTGGGGGAACCTGTTACAGTGACATAAGAAAGGGTAGGGTTTAAACAGCAAGGCAGAAGGCTACTGAAATGGTTAAAGTTTGTAGGAAACATAAATAAGCTCCAGTGCTACTGATAAGCACGCAGGGAGGATGCCCTCCCGGCCCGGATGTAGGCCTGTTAGAGAATAGTGGTGGGTAAAAGGAAGTTGTTACACAAGAGTAGATAAAACTACTTTTGCTTAAAGGCATCAAAATAAGAAAAGCAATGTATTTGGAAATAGTCTTTATTTACCTTTGCCTACAAGTGTAACGCTAATCAATGAAATGAGAATACCCGTTTAACCCTTTTGATGACCAAGCCTTTTTTTGTCGTGTTTTTTTTTTTTCTACAAGCCATAACTTTTTATTTTTCAATCTACATAAAGGCTTGTTTTTTTGTGGGTCAAAATTATTTTTCGTTATATTTTAGTACTTCTCTAATCTTTATTTTCAGCGACATTTTCTACAACCAATAATCTTTTTGGTTTTCCATCTATTGACCTGAGTGAGAGCCGTGTTTTGTAGGCAGAGGTGTAGTGTTTATTTTTACAGTTTTCGGATACATTCCACTTAGTAATTACTTTTTATTGCAATTTTTTGATGATGTAAAATAACAAAAAAAAAATGTGGGCATTGGCAATTTATTATCTTCTACGGTTTTCACTGTACGGGTGAATTGATTTTAATAAATCGAACTATTGAGGATGTAGCATTAGTAATTATTTGTAACTTTTTTTTTTTTTCATTTTTTGTTTGTAAAATGGTAGAAGTAGGATTTGAACTTTTAATTTTTTTTTTAAACTTTTTTTTCACTTTACATCTTCAGTCCACTTAGGGTATTAAACTGGATACTGGACTCGTGACCCCGCCTAGAATTGAAAGGATCATTTTGCCCCTTTGGCTTGTTTTCGTTATTTTAGAGTTTCTTTGTGGTTATTTTTAATAATTAATTTTTTTTGTAATTATTTTTATTGTGAGATCCAACGTAAGTTTTTGATTGTTTTTTTTTGCTTTTCTTATTTTTTTACAGAAAATAACAATTATAATGACTTTTTAAAACATTTTTTTTATTCAATGCACACATAAAAACAACAATGAAGAACAAAAAAGCAGAAAAAATGTAGGGGGAGGAGCATAAAAATAAAAATATGGGCAGAATTCCCCTTCTAAACATTTTGGGGTTTTGCATTTTAGGCTTCCCTTTGTTTATGGCAGAAATTTTTCCCACACAAAGATTCCACAAGTCTTAAAATTGGACAGATCTATTTTTTTGCACTTTTCTTTTGATCTGGAAAATTTTGTTTGCCCATCACTTCTGAGCATGTAAAAACTTGGGACGGGGAACCCTTTTTCCCTATCTGTGAATAAGGACCACTCAACTCTCTCCAAGCGTTTGCAAAAATGCCTCTGACATTTTTGGGGGGTAATCCCCCTGAATTTTATCCAGATTTATACCCGCAAAGTCTAGGTTTTTCAAATGCATGAACAGGCCATCTCCTTGTGTTTTTCGGTGTTTTTTCTTTTGATCTGTCCAATACATTACCCCATATTTTGTTTCATTAAAAAACTTTCCCTTTTTGGGAGTTTTTTTTGCGGAATCAGAGCAACAACAACATTGGTGGACGGAACCAAAAATGACAACTTTTTTGTTGCCCTTTTCCCTTTTGATATATGTAGTGTAAAATTGTCTTCATTTCTAAACCTTTAGTTTTGTACAATTCCCTTTCATTTTTTATTTTTTTAGGCACTTCTCCCTTATTTTTCATGTTCCCCGATGTTGTTCCTTTGCTTTTTGGGTTTTTAGCTAATTTTACTGAAGTAAAATAATTTCGTTGTAACTTTTCGCCCTTTTTTCAAAAAACGGGCCCAATAACTCCATTACCACTGGAAAGTAAAGGTCCCAGCACGGCGTGTGTCATCTTTGCCTGATAAGGGAAGCCTTTTGCAGATATTTGCATCCTTATAAACAGCAGCCAATATTTGTGGCCATTTTATCTGGTTTGGAAGGCATGTACTGGTGAATGGACCCCTAGTTTTGTTGGGAAAAGTTGCTATCCCCCTTATTATGGGCAGGTTTGAAAACCGCAATAAATTTTCAATAAACCCTGTCCACACAGTAGAAAATTTAGAAACTTTCAGTTTGATCTTTTCCGTTTTCGAGTAGATTTTCACAAATCTGAAAAAACCTCAAAATTTCAACAAAGCGGCCCCTAAAACTTGTGTTTTGAAAAACGTATTCCCCAGTCATTAAACCAAATACTGCAAATCGGTGACGGTTGTGCCAGATATTCCCGGCATAGAATATCGCAATGAATGATCTAGCTCCTCACAGATAGAGTAAACTGAAAATTATTGTTCCTGCATGCTTCGCAAGCGTACTTTTCTTTATATGTTAAATATTATGAATCAAAAAAATAAACGCCATGCGCTCAAAGGGACTATCGATAATGAATTTCTTTGGCGTATCCGTAGGGCAGGTGCTTCTCGAAATTTTTGGCTGTCACGCCTCCCAGGCAAGTGTTCCCCCAATTTCAACGGGTTTTCCATTGAATACCACCGCGAAACTAGTTTTCCCTTTCAGATTCGCCTTCTTGGTGTTTTTTGTTGATTACCTTCCCACCTCGTTACTGTTGTTCTTTCATTTCTGGGACTTTTTGCTGTTTTTTTTGCCACGCCCCAGGGGGATGGTACGAGGAAAACAAAACTGTGACCCCCGCCCCCCATTTGATGTGCTTGGAATTCTGGAAAAAAGTTGAAAATTTTTAAATTTTTTTTTTTTGTAAGGGTCCGTGACACTGCTGGTTTTAGCGGCGGAATATCCGACCGGATATTTCACCACAATCCGGCCCTACCTGCCCGTCAGGTACAAGCGGAGTTTCCCCCTGAAGCTCCGCTCCAAACCCCGGGCGGGACCCCTTTCTGGGACGGAGCCGTGCTTGCGCGTAAGAAGCGCTGCTCTGCCCCTGACAGCGGCTCCACCCGGGGTTAAAGGGAGCTTCAGGCATGGGGGAGGTAGGGCCCTGTTTTGCGGCAAAATATCCAGATGCTATTAGCCAGAATTCTGCAGTGTGACAGGCCCTAACTCAGTGTGTGGAAGAACAAATAAATACACATAACATTCCCTTCTGGATTTTTTCCTTTGATCTTTAGTTCATTTTATATGTTTGAGGAATGAAATCTTCATCACTGTCAAAATAAATAATGTTTCCTGCAAATTTGGGTTCCCAATTTCCCGGTTGGTTCAAAATAGCCAGAATATCCTGAGGGGTTTTTCAAACGTCTTTTCTCCAATTCCTCACAAAATTTCCCTAATTCTATATAGTTCCTGCTGAAAAAAAAGAAATAAATGAAAACAAAAAAAAATAATAACTGTTCTGCCACCTTTAAAAATAGGTGGGGTGAATCAGTTACGGCCCCTAAACATTTCATAAAAATTCATACCTTATAGTCTTCAGAGCTCGTTGTCTGGTCGTTCTCTTTGTCTCTTATGAACTATAGTAAAGTTACTATCCAGAATACTGTCTCCCGTAGAACCTTTTAAAAAAACCACCCTTCATTAGCATTAAAATAAGAGCCTAAGGGAAACAAGCTTTTTTGTTCAGCATTACCAGTAATACAACCCGGTAAAACACAAGGAAAAAGTAAAAAGTTGAATTAAATTGAATACATCTATAGAACATAGGTAAATAAGCAGGTGAAAAAAAATTTTGCACAAAAAATTTATGCAACATTTAGTGACAAAAGGCCCCAAATTAGTAGGGGTCAAAAAAGACTCTTTCATAGTTATTGGTAAAATTTGAAAAAAACGCGCCAATTTTTTACCAAATTATTTTTTCTCACAAAAATTTTTTCAAAATCATATTTGAGGAAAAGTCACCGAGTTTTTAAGCCGGAATTCGAAAAAAGAAGTCACAAAAGAAATAAAAAACGAAAGGAGCAAAATGCTCCTCAGTGTTCAGTTTAAACCCCTTTCCTTTCATTGTTGCTCCTTTCGTTTCAATCCCGTCTGGTATCATTTCGGTATATGTTGATTTCACTTCTGATTTAAATAAAAAAGGGATAAAACTAGGGAAAAAGGGATATCGGCCCACATCGAAAGTAATGCCATTTAATAGTCATGGGCCCCACCCGAAAAAACTTGTTTGCCTTTTAAAATTTAAAGGGGAATTTTCACCAATTTTTTTTTTTTTATTAAAAAAAACCCTGATACATATTATTTCTTCTTAGCCATTTTATTTTCTGATAGTAGATTTTTAATTCATTGTCTGTAGGATTTGGGACGCTTTCTTACCTGCACTGCTTTAACCAGTCGGAGAATGCTTTACAGCAGCTTTAGCAATAGGGCCTGTGGACTGATCGTCTCATGACTTCTATAGGAGAGTTTTTAGGATGCCTATGACCCGGGAAGAAGTCGTGTACAAGGAGGGGGAGAGGGTGGACCTTTTCTATCTCCTATTGGACGGGGACCCGGGTTATCTTACACATTTGGGGTTCCCCTTTCGTTTAATCCCGTTGCGTGATAATGAGGAGACTCTGAAAAAACTTTCTCTATAGAAAGGACGTGTCAGACATTTTTACCTCTGGCCAAATGAAAACTGCAGGATTAAAAATTCTTAAAAAAAATTTTAAATTTAAAGGAAAAAAAAAAAAAAATCACAAAAAATTTTTAAAAAATTTTTTTAACTAAAAAACGTGAGTTTAAACAATAAGTCTTTTTTTTATGACACATTCCCTTTTTAAAAATAAAGAGCTGAAAAATACTTTAAATCACAGAATTTAGGGAAACATTTATGAATGTGGCGCTGACAGGCCCTTCAAAAAAGCTTTAAAGGGGAAGCGCCGAAAGATAAAAAATTTTTTTTTTGGGGGTTATTTTCATTCGGGGGAGTCAGTCTAATAAAACAAACCCGGCTCAGGGGAGACCCCCTTTAACCTTGCTAGATGATCGAACGTTCTCCACCCTTTGGTTTTGGATCCAAGAATCATAAATGTTCTAATTTTATGAATGTGGTGGATGCCCCTAAATGCCCAAAACTTTGGGCCCTTAAAAATTTCACTCCTGCGCTTATGGCGCCAAAGTTTGCGTGAGATGTTTTACATCTAAGAACAGGCTACTACGCTTTTTTATGCCAGAAAAAATGAGGGAGCCTCGTTCAACTGTCGCCCTTAGTTTTCAAATGACACAAAGCTCAATATACTAGGTGCAATATTTTGAGCCGAGCATGAAACGTTTAGTTTTCCTTTTATGTGTTTTTTTTAAAAGTTTAAAGGGGGATAATAAAGGGAACTACAATGCAGGAAGAAACAAGATCTTGCCGTTATGTACTTTCTTACTGAACTTTTCTTCTTGTTACCAATCTTTTATGTGCTCTCGGATTATTAAATTAAAAGGGGAGGACTCTTTTATTTCTAAACTCATACAAGCAATATCATGGCATGTGATATCCTGGAAAATCCTTGACCTTCAAACCAAAAAATAAATCTAAAGGGAAATCTCATAAAACATTACTTTTAATTAAATACTAAAAATGTTTAATCCAAAAATGTATAAGTGCAAGAAGAAACTTGACAATTGCCAAACAAAAAAAGCCTAATTGATGTCTATAGGCCAAAGAGACTAGGTGTAAAGCCTTACCCTAGTAAGCCCTACAATTCAGTTAGGGTCTGTCCACATGATAAGGTCAAACCATCCCCTACCTTTTTGTAGGGAAAAACCCCCCAGTAGTTTACACGCACTTTTAAAGGGTGGATTTTTTTTTAAACCCCCCGGTTCCCCAAAAATCAGAACACACACAATCTTCCACCCGGTTTCCAGTTAGAAGCTGTGCTATTCAGTGGTTAGGAGGATGGGCGAATCAGCAAACTGCGACCAGAACCGTCCCCAAAACCATTCAAAAGACAATAAAATACCAGTCTGATTCTTTAAACAGAATCCGACCGGCATTTTACCAGTGCCAAGTGGCCGTACCCTTACACTACCCATAGCCTAAGTACAGGGGGGTTGCCCCGATAAGGGCATCTCTGTCTGGAACCTAACCCTGTCACAAAAGTCAAGGCTTCTCTCAAGTTCTGTCCCATCATGATTCGATTCTCCCCACAAGGATCTTACCAGGGGACTTATACAGGGAATTGAAGAGAGAACAAAAGAGAATATCAATCTCTTTCCTAGATAGCCTCATACCTCACTGACCGAACACTCAGCATCTCTCATTCTCGCACCACCTCCTCTTCTCGCCCGCTCTCCATTGATGTCTCCCAGAGGTCTGTCCTGGGCCTACTACTCTTCTCCATCTACACTCTTGGCCAGGGTCAGCTCATAGCATCACATGGCTTTCAATACCACTTGTATGCTGACGATACCAAACACTAAATCTCTGTCCCAGATGACACCTCTCTGCTCTCCCAGATCCCAGACTGTCTTTCGTCCATATCCTCATTCATCTCCTCATGTCTCCTGACACTAAACATGGAGAAAACTGAATTTATCATCTTCCCACCATCCCACTCTATCCCTCCACCTGATCTATCACAGTAAACTGCTACACTATCTCACTGGCTCCACAAGTCCGCTGCCTTGGGATAACCTTTGACTCCTCTCTGTCCTTCAAACCGCCGGCCACCTCCACCTGAAAAATATCTCCCGAATCCACTCATTACTTAACTTTGATAGCACAAAAATGTTTGTCCATGCCCTCATCATCTCCCGCCAAGACTATTGCAACATCCTTCTCTGTGACCTCCCATCTAGCACTGTCGCTCCCCTCCAAACCATCCTTAACTCTGCTTCCAGTCTGATTCACCTCTTTCCTCGATACCCCTCTGCCTCTTCCCTCTGCCAATCCCTTCACTGGCTTCCCATTGCCCAGCGAATCCTGTTCAAGTTAGTAACCCTGACCTACAAGGCTCTCCATAACCTCTCTCCTCCATTCATCTGTGCCTTAATCTCCAGATACCTCCCCTTATGCAATCTCTGCTCCTCACAGGACTTTCTTCTCTGCTCTCCTCTTATCAGCTCTTCACATAACCATCTCCAAGACTTCTCCCGTGCTTCCCCCACACTCTGGAACTCACTGCCCCAACACATCAGACTCTCCCCCACTCTCACTAGCCTCAAAGGTAACCTGAAAACCCATCTCTTCAGGATTGCCTATAACCAACAATAACCCCATTGCACTACTCCACCCCACAAATATGTCTGCCCCTCACCTTGTTTCTCTTCTCTCCATCCCTGTTGACTGTAAGCCCTCACGGGCAGGGCCCTCTCTCCCTCTGTACCAGGTGTTAGTTATTTATCATCACCATTGTACTTGTTTGATTTACGTTATGTATATTACTCCACTCGAATGTACAGCGCTCTGGACCTAAGGGCGCTCTAAAATAAAGCAATAAAGATGTAACTATAAACTTTGATGCCCATACACCCTACTTGGGAAAGTAGTGGGTCATTATAAGCACAGGTATGTAATCCTTATTGTTTGATAAACTGCCAACAGGGATTGTGATGTACTGTGGATCATTGTATCCTTTGTCTGTACTTGAAGTGTGACTATTTCCCTGACCATACTGTGTACAATTTGCTATATTAGTTTTATCCCTGATTAAAAGCAGTGGTTGCTCACTACTTGCACACTATTTTCCCCACAATCATGGCCTCCACACCTAAATTAATGGAGGTTCATTGATTTTAGTAACCACTGTTTATTTTATTTTTTTCTGCATGATTAAGTATGGAAACTAATGAAAAAATAAAACTTTAAATCGAAACAATGCTCTGCTCTGAAATGAAACTCATTGACATCTGGCCATAATTAATCATGATCAGTTCTTATTATTATGATATTATTGTGTTCTGTATGTATATTTTATACATCTAGAAATACTGTATAGAAAAATGAGGTGAGTTTTGTGTGTGAGCTTTAGACACCTCTGCCAGTCTGTCTTTTTGTTGCTATAAGACATTGCTCAGGGAGCTTCTGATGGTACATAGGCTACTCACTGATTAATAGTGACCATGAATATTCATAGCTTCTCAAGAGATGATAAACTGCATGTACCTATGTAAAGGGAGGAACATGGAAGAAGAAATATGTTTATTTATACATTATTCAGATATTTGTCTGATGTGCAGTTTTGTTCAGACGACCGTTTAAAATGATAAATTTTATTTGCCTCCTTTACCACATCATGTCACCCAGGAATGTTACAACTATGGAAGGTCAGATATATCTTCTTACTGTAGTGTTTTTTCCCACAGTATTTTTTTTTGCTAAATTATTGTACTTCTTATTGCATTAGACTCTTTCAAATGTATTCCTGCCATTGAAAGACCTTCACCTAATATTTTCCAATGCTTCTGTCTTTTAAAAAGGAAAAAAGTTCACAGTGCTTTAAGGATCCCAGTGAGATGAAGTAGATTATTCACCCATGCACAGCACAGTGTTTGTGTTTAAAGGGATTGTCTCATCTCATAATTTCATAGGATGCATGAATGAAATAATGCTGCTCTGCTCTGTCACTTCCTAGTTAAGCTATCTGTAATTAGCATATGAGCTCCATGTATTCAGACTTCTCTGTTTATTATGTTTATTAGTCTAGATTAGCTAAATTACCTTCTACCAGGACAGGAAAAGCTGCTAAACTAAGGTAAACAGTAGAAATTACTGTCTTTTGTCTGAAAGTTCAGATAACACACAAGCTCTCACTGTCTGGAGTTCTGTGCTGGCCTCGACCTGTGTGATGACGTCACTCCCTGTCATCAGATAGAACAAACAGCAGGGCAGAAGAAGTACACAGGTTGGTCACTTGGGAAACCAGACAGAGCTCAGAAGGTGATAAAATCACTTGTAGCTCCTTAACAAAAAAACAATGAACAAAGCAATATATTTGGAAAACTTCTTCATTTAGTGATCCCTACATGTTGAAAGCTAATCTTTGTAGCGAGACAACCCCTTTAAATATATACAAAAGTGAGTACTCCTCACATTTTTCATATTTATAAATATTATATTATATATTTTCATGGGACAACAGTAAAGACATGACACTTTGATACAATATAAAGTAGTCAGTGTACAGCTTGTTTAACAGTGTAAATTTGGTGTACCCTCAAAATAAAACAATATACAACCATCAATGTCTCAACTTCACTCCTAAGTGTAAATGGACAAATAGTATCGGAAGTATCAATATATGATGTGGCCACCATTACTTTCCAGCAATGCCTTAACTCTCTTGGGCATGGAGTTCACAAGAGCTTCATAGGTTGCAGCCACTGGAACCCTCTTCCACTCCTCCATGACGATATCACGTTGCTGGTGGTTGTTTGAGACCTTGCGCTCCTCCACCTTCCATTTGAGGATGTCCCACAGATACTCAATATTGTTTAGGTCTGGAGACATGCTTGGCCAGTCCAGCACCTTTACATTTTCTTTAGCATGGAAGTGGTCATCTTAGAGGTGTGTTTGGGGTTGTTATCATGTTGGGATACTGCCTTGCGGCCCATTTTTCTAGGAGAGGGAACCATGCTCTGATTCGGTATGTCACAGTACATGTTAGAATTCATGGTTCCCACGGTGAAATGCAGCTCCCCACAGCAGGCAGTTCTTTCCATAGATTTTCTATTGAATTCAAGTCAGCTGATTGGTTAGGCCATTCTAGCAGCTTTATTTTCTTTCTCTGAAACCAATTGAGAATTTCTTTGGCTGTGTGTTTGGGATCATTGTCTTGCTCAAATGTCCTCATTTCATCTTCATCATCCGGGTAGATGGCAGCAGATTTTTATCAAGAATGCCTCGGTACTTTTGTCCATTCATCCTTCCTTTTATATATGAAGTTTATCAGTGCCATATGCTGAAAAACAGCCCCACACCATGATGTGCCCACCTCCAAACTTCACTGTTGGGATGGTATTTTTGGAGTGATGTGGATTGCCTTTTGGCCTCCAAACATGGTGTGTATTATAACATCCAAAGAGTACAATTTTGATCTCATCTGACCAGACTATAATCTCCAGTATTTCACAGACTTGTCTAAATGTTGCTGAGCAAACTTTAAACACGCTTGAACATGCTTTTTGTTCAGCAGTGGAATCTTGTGTGGTGATTAGGCATAAAAACCATGAAGGTTGAGTGCATTACCTATTGATTTCTTTGAAACAATTGTATCTGCTGAATCCAGATATTTCTGTAGCTCTCCACAGGTGGTCTTTAGCTCTTGGACAACCATACTAATAATTATTTTCACTCCTCTGTCTGACATCTTGAGGGAAGTACCTGGTCATGGCCGGTTTATAGTCAAATGAAGTTCTTTCCACTTCCAGATTTAACCCCAACAGAGCTCTACACTAGCATAAAAATTTTTCTGTAACTAATGCCATCAGTATTTTTTGCAACGATAATGTTGCAAATGTCTTGAGACAGCTCCCTGGTCTTACCCTTTATGAGATGTTTCTTGTGTGGCACCTTGTTAATACTACACCTTTTTGTAGACCATCAATTAAACCAGCTGTTATTATTTTTCACTAAGGGGCAGGATTGCTTTCTAATTAATAATATATTTCAGTTGGTGTCATGACTATAGTTTTTTGCACCTCTCGTTCGTCATGTGTTCAATACTTTTTCACTGTGTCATTTCTCATTTTTCATGTAATTTATGGACATCTATTGTTTGATTTATTTGCCTGTGGGGATTGTAAGGGTTGTTACCAACATCTGGTGAGATTTTCATGTCAATAGCACCTTTAGAAATATACTTCCTTAGAAAATTGGTGATGTGTTCAATACTTATTTCACACACTCTGTATGCACATATAATAATCATCTGCTTATCTAACAAATAAAAATCTGGAATTCTTCATTATCACACACTTTGAATGAGAGTCCCAAAAACATATTACCAGAAGTTAGCCTGATGGCCGCATTCTCAATTAGACACAGAGTTGGAATACATTGGTAAAAGTACTGGGTGAAATCATAGACAAATTCTGACCTGAGTAAGTGGATAACCTAAAGTAGTACATCAAATTTAATAATTTAGCTCTCACCAAACTAGACCACTATTATTTAATGCATCTATCAGTTCTATGTTTAGAACCCTAAATTGGTGATTCCAATGAGAGGACAGGCCTAATGACATGTTAAATCACATGAGATCTTAGTATTGTAATTGCTGTAACCTAAGTGGACAAAAGCAGTAACTGTGGGTTCTAAATAGTCCATATTTAGGAACCCTGCCCTGAAACTGGCATTTAACTTTTGACCTCTTGAAGTGCCTCCTAAGCAGAGTTCATCTTAAGCCATTCTTTGAATGTCCCTGAAGTTTGTACAGGTCTCATATTCCCACCGTTCCTTTTATTTTGTAAATGTTTATGTTGTATAAATGTTTTCAGTACAGCATTTCCTATTCTTTTTTAAGCAACTGCTTATATTCTTCCGAGAAGGTTTGCTACTATTTGTACCAGTTTACATTTTTGCAGTGTTTTCTGTCCATGTCCCAACTGTAGATACAAGTCGCTACAATATGACAAACCCATGACAAGAATCAATACACACATGTAAATAACAGCAAGCGCATGTATCTGGTTATAAAGCAGGAGTCAGAGTTTAGCTGTATTTGCAATCTCATCACTTCCAATCGCCTTTTAATTGTCCTTCCATTGGAATTAAAGACAAATAAATTGCAGAGCATATGATTATTTGTGGACGTGTAAGCTTCTAGTTATAGGAAGGGAAAATGCATATTTTTGTGAAAGTGAAAAGATAATTTGTACTAAAAGAATGCATATGCAGCCAGAACCCTCCTATTGGAGAAGGGAAAATTTAATGAGCTTTTAATGGAATGCAATGCTTGGAGTGGTAAATTATTTGTTAGTTCACGATGCAATCAGCATGCTGATTAAGGCTGCTTGGTGTTTTTTTTTAACTAAACATTAACTGAATGAAGACAGTTAGTCCTTGTACTTCTGCTTGGGGGGCTTTTGTGAAACAAATGGACTTCAGAATCCAGATTGTCAATAAAGGTGAGTGCACTTCAAATGTCATTAAAATACTTGTGATAAATATTTAAAATCATATTTATATTTGCCTAGTGCTTTTTGTAAACCACGTTTAAAGGCACAGTCCTCTATGAAAGGCCTTAGAATAATGCATGTTATTTTATATCTCTGCTCGCAGCCCTTTTATTGTGAGTTACAGCAGTTGCTTACATGTAGAATACAATTTTACTTCATTGCATTAGAATTTGTTTGAGCCTCTGAATCTTACGTTTTACTCACATTAAGACAATCATGGGCAACCTGCAGAAAAGTAGGTAGCTATTAAAATTTTTTCCTCTGATTTATGTACCGATAAGGGTTGGAAAAATAAATGGCGAACAAGTTAGATTAAATAAAGAAAACACATCTTTATACACAGTCAGAGCATCTATCAAATCCTTTTTAAAACACTCTGCAAAAAAGTTGCATTAACATTAGAAAGGTAATGAAAATCTGCAGGCAGCTTTATTGTTCACTCGTGTCTATTGACTGTAAATACCGAATCTTTACATGTTGCTTATTGTTCCTAGGATAATACAAATGCTTGGATCTTAATAAGGGAGTATTGTTGCTTTAACATCTGTTGTTACGTGGTGTTTCTTCCCTATATTTAAAAAGACAGACGCATATTTATCAAGACTTAGTAATGGTCGTGATCACTGCTGATTACTGTGCAGTAGTTAGTAAGGACAGTAAATAGGCACCCTTTAAAAACCAATGAATAACTTGCTTTCTTTTTACTATGTGTTCCTGTTTATGACCCAGGAGGTTAAAAGCCGCGGACTGGCATTTGACTTCTGACCTCCTATAAATGTTATGTTATCAGTTCCTGCTTGTTAACTTGTATTCACTGCATCTCCCCGATGGCTGTCAGATAAAGGATTTTATTATAATACCTAATGGCGCTCTTCAGTCTTTTGCTTTTGTTTTAGGGTGTGCAGTGTTATCTTGCATGTTAACCTCCAGATCTTTTTCATCCTAATTGAAATATGTTTGAATTTTCTCATATCCATCTTCTAATATAGTACACATGTTTTCATCTATTACATATATAATCAAATTTGTCATTATATTTATTTCTTTATCTTTGAATTTTATTTTATTTCAGTATATAAATTGTCTGATTTTTTTTTCTCTTGGCGTCCATGGTCAATTTCTGACATTCCAAGTAAGGGAATTTGATGTATAATAATAGCCATGTCCTTAGAATCATATCAATTAATCTATAAAGCAAGGTTTTTCAATATTAAATTACAATTCAAATGACAGATACATAATAATACACTAACACAATAATAGTAGTAAAATGTTTATTATAAATATTGAAACATTAAAGCTATTATGTTTTTAATATTTTGTTATATTTTTTTTTGGTAAAATATAAGTGGTTTACGTTTAAGTGCAGGTGTATGCAGGGCACTTCTTTATGTGCATACATTGTATTATCTCTTTATAGGACCAGCTTTACTTTCTTTAGTTTGCTGAAATAGAAAGATTGTGATTCAGATAGTGCTATGGCAATGCAGGTTTTATGAATGTGAGAATTTCCATTAATAATTAGCACATACAACTACAATCAGTTATATAATTCCTACATTTTAGCATTATTTATAAAAACTATTTCATTCTTACTCTTAATGAGGAACAAAAAATTGCAGAACAGGAATTGAAAATATTTTGTTTTACTTTACGTGTTGCACAAAAACAAACAACTTTTTATTTTTTTAACCTTGAAAAAACATATTGTGTTCAATGTAACCAACAATTTTCAGTGAAATAGCGAGAATCATTCAGAGGGAAATTGTGCCGGCAGCAATTAACACAATAATCTAAAACGCATTATGCCTATTATTGTATTCCAACAGAGAACGTATAATTTCTCTTACTTCTGTTAATACAGATTAATAACATTTAATCCATTTCTACATAGATGTGAGATTCTTCTCTGCTTTGTACTATTGGCCTTTGTTTCATTTAAATAGTTCATTCTTATGCTGAAATATGGAAGTGCTTAGACAGGTTCAAACAAGCAGTAATTCAGTAAGGATGAATGGTTTTAATGTCTTAATGTTTATTTTTTTTGCTTCTAAATCCTGCTACATGTTTAGTGTATTTAATTTACTTTTGTGTTTTAAGGTGTGTATTATAATGTGAATACTAATGTTACTGTAGCAATGTATATACAACATTGGTCTTTCACTATCTCTTCCGAATTCAAAGGCCTTAACATCTATTAATACGTTTATTAAAACAATCAATTCTATGATGTTTTGATTATTATATATGTATTTTTTTCTATGATATATAATGTATGCATATATCCATGTATAATTTGTGTTGCATACATTCATATAATATTCTTCTTCTTCTGATTATTATTACAGTACTCCTCTTCTTCAGTGCTGAAATTGCATGCACATTATTGTTATTTCTCTCTGATGTCAGTGTTGGGGATTAACTAGTATGCCTCATCCTTTCATCTTTTCTTTTACTTACCCAGAATGAAAACAGCACTTTCTAATAGAGCAATTTATTTCTAGAAGTGTCTTTAACTCTTTCTGATCTGTTCTCTGTCTCTGTGCATTCTTCACTTCTTAAGATTTCATCTAATTTCTGCTTATCATAGACATAAAGAAAATACTCACACTGACTAATTTGCCTGTATAATGGCTTATTGACACATGTCTTACATTGGGGTTTATATTAGTATGTTTATTTTTTATGTAGTTTTTGTTTGATTGTGTATAGTTCTGTTTGGCTTTTAAAGTTTTCTGCACCTTTTCTTCAATATGCAAATGTTGTAAATCGGAGGCATGGGAAAAAAATATAGTCTAGACCTAGACGGGGTGCTGTCTAGATTGTGACTGACATTTTATGACCTCTCTTCCTCACAGGAGGGGCAGAATGTTTCTTCTAAAACAAGAGCATATCCCCTTCACGAAAAAACCTTATTCCCAAAAAAAATGATCAAAAGTTGACTTTGTGGGAGTTTTGCTGTTAGGCATTTTTCCTTGAAATTGCTTTTGGAAGCAGAGATTTGATCAGCAGACTCCCAATGATAATAAAACAGGGCGTGCAATAAATGATCAGACTGTCCTGGTATTTGGAGAGGAAAAGTGACAACTTATTGGAAGTTCTCAAGGAATCATTTATATTTTACACTCCACTTGGCAGCTGATTTGAGATTGTCTGTTAGCATAACAAAGGCTCTGAGCATGTGAACTTCAGAAACCTTCTGACCTCTTTGCTGCTAGCATGAATAGCTCACAGTCTTGCCTATACAGATTTCCCAAAGCTCTCCTGTTCGTGGCTAAATTGTTAATCAGGGTAATTTAATATAGTTTTCAATATGCCTCATCTCTTATTGGGAACGGTATTCAGAGCTTCTCTCCCTCCCCCCAAAAAACAGTCCCCCTCTCCCTATTCAAATTGTAAGAGGGGCAGCTGCAGACAAACCCCCATGAACTGTATATGAAGACAAGGCTAAAGAGGAAATTCTCACAACTAACACTTTTTGCCTTGTACTTCAATGTAAACTCTGAATCCCAGACTATTTACTATAGTACAAAACAACGAAAACTGCATCTCAATGTCAAATAATACATACAATAGGCCAGGCTTCCTCAGACGCTACATACACTACAACAGTATCACCTCCTCTCCTTTATAACTCACACACATAGACACACACATGGACAAGCACATACACACTCTTTGCAGACATAAGGACATCTTATTGTAATTTATCACACACAAAAACAACTTTGTATCAATTCAAATGCACATTAGTTGGCTGAAAAGAGACGTTTTGCAAATATATTCATTTTAATCCAGTTAATACCTAGAAGCCCTCATAGGGAGACATTCAGTATGGTGAAAACATCTATAAGGACCCGATTTGAGGAAAAAATTATTGATGACAAAGACGGTCAAACACATATCTTTCATTTTTTTTATGCCGATATAAAGACGGCTGCAGCCAGCTGTTCTCAGAGATGTGGATCTTTAAGAAATTGATTTTTAGGGTAAATCAGGTTTACTCTAAATACAATCAGTTTAGAGAAGCCATTTTAGAAAACAAAACTTTGAAATGACTGTTTGCATTGTATAAAAGCAGTAATTCAGGCCCCCAACTGTGTTGATGAACTGGAAACTAAGCCATATTCGTAATGTTTGTTCACTTAGATGTTTTGGATGTAAGGGAGTTTAAGTGTCTATTTTTTTTACCTTTCTTCTTTTTAGCTTTGCAGTTTCCCATTTTGTCCCTTTGGATTAATTTAAAAGCAGCTTCTAGTTCCATTGGGTTGCATTAAAATTTGTACATTTTAAGTTTGTTTTCTTTGATATTTCACCATGTATAATAATTCTTGAGATTTGCCTAAGAAGTGAGAGATCTTAAAAGCTTAGGCAGCATATTGACATATTATTTTTATGTTTGGCCTAACTTGAAATATTTTTAATTCCTTCAGGACTAACAAAATGACTACAAAATATCCCTCTGGAGAAATATGTTGCTAGA
>JAODAL010014604.1:0-30000 GCA_025379985.1 Phyllomedusa bahiana | reverse complement strand
TTTTGGGGGGGGGTTTTTTGGGGGTGGGGGGGGGGTTATTGGGAAAATTTTAAAAAGGGAAAAATTTTGGGGGGGGGGGGGGGGGGGGGGGGGGGGGTTTTTTTGGGGGGGGAAAAGGGGGGGGGTTTTTGGGGGGGGGGGGGGGGGGGAAAAGGGGGGGGGGGTTGGGGGGGGGGGGGGGGTGGGGGGGGGGTTTTTTTTTTGGGGGGGGGGGTTTTTTGGGGGGGGGGGTTGGGGGGGGGGGGGTGGGGGGGGGAAAAAAATTTTTTTTTAAAGGTTGGGGGGGGGGGGGGTTTGGGGGGGGGGGGGGGGGGAAAGGGGGGCCGGGGGGGGGGGGTTTTTTTTTTGGTGGGGGGGGGGAAGGGGGGGGGGGGGGGGTTTTTTTTGGGGGGGGGGGGGGGAAAGGGGGGGGGGGTTTTTTGGGGGGGAAAAGGGGGGGGAAAAAAGGGGGGGGGGGGGGGTTTTGGGGGGGGGGGGGGGGGGGGGTTTTTTTAAAAATTTTTTGGGGGGGGGGGGGGGGAAAGGGGGGGGGGGGGGGGGGGGGGGGGAAAGGGTTTGGGGTTTTGGGGGGGGGGGGGGGCCTTTTTTTGGGGGGGGGAAAAAGGGGGGGGGTTTTTTTTTTTAATTTTTTTTCCCCCTTTTTTCTTTTTTTTTTTTTTTTTTTTTTTTAAAAAATTTTTTTTTTTTTTTTTTTTTTTTTTCTTTTTTTTTTTTTTTTTTTTTTTTTTTTTTTTTTTGGGGGGGGGGGAAAAAAAACTTTTTGGGGTTTTTTTTTTAAAAAATTTTTTTTATAAAAAAAAACCAAAAAAAAGGGGGGGGGGGGGGGGGAAAAAAAAAAAAAATTTAAAAAAAAAAATTTTTGGGGGGGGGGCCCCCCAAAAAAAAAAGGGGTAAAAATTTTTTTTCCTTTAAAATTTTTTTTAAATTTGGGGGTTTTGGGGGGCCCCGGGGTTTTTTTGGGGAAAAATTTTTAAAAAAATTAATTTTTTTCCCAATTTTTTTTTCCCCCCCCTTTTTTTTCCCCCCCCGGGGGGGGGAAAAATTTAAATTTTTTCAAAAAAAATTTTTTGGGGGCCCCCCTTTTTTTTTTTTTTTAATTTTTTTTTTTGGGTTTTTATTTTTCCCCGGGGGGGGGGTTTTTTTTCCCCGGAAAAAAAAAAAAAAAGGGGAAAGGCCCAAAAAAA
This sequence comes from Phyllomedusa bahiana, assembly GCA_025379985.1. Taxonomy (NCBI): domain Eukaryota; kingdom Metazoa; phylum Chordata; class Amphibia; order Anura; family Hylidae; genus Phyllomedusa; species Phyllomedusa bahiana. Next base: position 28,816 of record JAODAL010014604.1, on the reverse strand, counting down.
AAAAGGGGGGAAAGGGGGATTTTAAAAAGGGGGGGGGGGAAAAAAAAAAAAACTTTTTTTTCCCCTTTTTTTTTCCCCATTTAATTTTTTCCCCAGGGGGGGGCCCCCCCCTTTTTTCGGAAAAACAAAAACCCCCCAAAAAAAAAAAAAAATTTCCCTTGGAAAAAAGGGGCCCCCCCCCCCTTTTTTTTTTTTTTTTGGGGGGGCCCGCAAAAAACCCCCCCCCCGGGGTTTTTTAATTTTTGGGGGGGGGTTTTCGGTTTTCCGGGAAAACCCCCCCCCCCAAAAAAAAAACCCCTTTTCCCCCCCCCCCCTTTTTTTAAAAAAAAAGGGTTTTTTTAAAAATTTTTTTTTTTGGGGGGGGAAAAAGGCCCCCCCCCCCCCCCCCAAAAAAAAAAAAACCCCCAAACCAATTTTTTTTTCCCCCAAACCCCCAAAAAAAAAAAAACCCCCTTTTTTTTTTTGGGGGGGGGGAAAAAAAAGAAAGGTTTTTTTTTTAAAGGGGGGGTTTTTTTTTTGGGACATTTTTTTTTTTTTTTAAAAAAAAAAAATTTTTGGGGGAAAAAAACCCCAAACATTAAAAAAAATTTTTAAAAAATTTTTTAAAAACAAAAAAAAAATTTTTTTTTTTAAAAATTTTTTTTTTTTAAAAGGGGTTTTTTTTTTTTAAAAAAAATTTTTTTATTAAAAGGGGGTTTTTTTTTTGGGGAAAAAAAATTTTAAATTTAAAAAAAAACCTTTTAAAATTTTAAAATAAAAAAATTTTTTTTTTAAAAAAAAAAAATTTAAAAAAATTTTTAAAAAAAAAAAGGGGGGTTTTTAAAAAAAAAAAAAGGGGGGCCCTTCCTTTTCCGGTTGGGGGGGCCCCGGGCCCAAATTTTTTTTTTAAAGGGGTTTTTTTCCCCGGGGGGCCCGGAAAAAAAGGGGTTTTCCTTTTCCCAAAATTTTGGTTGGCGGTTTTGCAGAAACGTCTAAAATCCGGTCGAAAAATGAGCAAAAGGGCTATATGGAAAACTGTCAGCAGTCTCCACTGCACGGGTTTTCCGCCTGGCGGTTTTTCCGCCGCAACCCATACTACAAGCACAATCTGTGCATGTGAATGTGAAGGGGGAGGGCTTTTCTCCGGTCATCGCGGAGAAAAGTCCCCCTCCCCCACGTCCGTGTGCACGGCACACAAACCGGACGAATACCGGTCGGATTACCAATCTGTATTTGTCCCTTGCTGTGTGAACGCACCCTAACTCTACCAAACCAAAGAATAAGTGGCATCCCAGACTATAGACCCCAAAAATAGCTATATTCCCCAGACCAGAACCCATGGCACATGAGACAACTCATGGTCTCCTACGTCAGGAACTTTGCAGCTCTGCTTACTGTTTTTGGGACATGTCTACATATGATCATGTGTCTATATTTGTGAAGGTGTTCAGCAGTAACAGGTCTCTGCACATTTTATCATGCTTTACAGAATATAGTAATTGTGACAAAACACAACACAAATTAATTATAATAATAATTTAATGAATTTTTTCTATATTTCAGTAAATTGTACACTTTTTATTCTGTCTTATAAATAATTTGTGTTGTTCATAATGATGATGATGTTCATAATATTACTGTAAATATAAATTTACATTTATCTGAAAATGCAGACTTTTCCAGACTTTGCCACATATGTAAACATAAATTTTGATCTTGCAGATAATATTAATCATAAGATATATAATGTTTATCTTTGAAAGTAAAGAAACCTGTAAAAGGTCAACAAAAATTACTTTCAAATGTTCTAGAGGGGTGCTCCTCTCATGGGCCCGGTTCACACGGCATATAGCGGCGCCTACATTTACATGGTGCAAATGCGTTTGTTTGCACTGTTGAAATTACACGCTTGCAAACGCGCACTTTTGATAGCACAAGCGACGCACAGATTTCTGCCTTCTATACTAAACTCTTTTATACCGTGTATATGCCTGAAAGAATTGGCATGTCAATTCTTTTCAGACGCCCATAAGATACGCGTCATGTGATGACACGTATTTTACATTGTGCTCTATGAGAAGTGTAGTATACATTGTTTGGGGCATACTTCAACACATATTTCGACAAAATTACACATGAAATCCGTACAAAAATACATGCGAAAAGAATGCATTGTGAACACCCACTAACTGTTGCATACATTTGAATGGGGTTTACAAATAACCATGCACAACTGCAGAAAGTACTTTTCATTCAGATACATGAAACATAACTACCACATGTGAAGTAACCCTGAGACAAGGGTGCACAACTACTTTTAAGAAAGGTTAATTATTCTGGGCCTTCTGAGAGGTGACATTTGAGATGAAATCCAAGAAGGGTTAAAACAAAGAACATTAGATTTCTAGGGTGGAGTACCAGGGGTTTCTCACATTAAAATGAGACACCTGGGATTGCTAAATTTCTAATTCTCTTGTGTCCCCCATTATATTAGTGAATAAAGCCAATTTCCTCAAATTCATAACTCCAATACACACAACGTGAGACACGATTATTATGCAAAGCACATAGGAATTAACTGAGGCACATGGGCATTATGTGATGCCGATTGGGATTATATGAGGCACAATAAGGTTTACAAATGTTGGGCAGAAGGGGTTACTAGATTAATACCCTGTGTACCTCACATGGGATTGGTAAATGGAAGACACTTGGAATGACTAATTAAGTAATCCTCTTTGCCTTTACATTAATAATTCCCTTTCTATTAATACAGGCAGTCCCTGGGTTACAAACGAGATAGGGACTGTATGTTTGTTCTTAAGTTGACTTTGTATTTAAATCGGAACAAGTATATTATGTAACTCCAGCACAAAAGGTTTTTCTTTAGTTTTGGATAGTGCAGGGAAGGGTTTTTACATTTGTTTTTCTGTATGTGACCCCTGTTAAGAAGATATCCCCTCATTTTTACCTAATGTGCTGCTGTGGCATGATGGAACTTGTACTTCCATGGCTACTACCTGCTGTGGAACATGGAACTACAAGTGCCAAAATTCTCCATAATTCTCCGTTTGTAACTAGGGGACTCATGTCAGTCGGAACGCTGTAAGTCGGGGACTGTATATGTTTACATGACAGAATTTCACATTGATTTTGTTGTGTATCCTGCTTCAAAATCCATTTAAAATCCAATTTATGCAATGCATTTTTTCTACATGGATTTAAAATCAAAGATAAAGGGAAAAAAAAAATAAGTGACCTGACTCTTCTTGAGATCTCATGTGAATAGTCTCCTACAGGTGAGCTAGCCCCTTTAATGGGCCTAATCCATGTGTGGATCTGTGGCATATCAGCATGAAGAATCTGGTGCAGAGTGTCTGCCTCATGTCTCTGCTGTGGCATATCTGACAAAACCACATAGGATTTTTCACAGGAATGCAGCCTTTTTTACATTTACAATGTACAGTCAATGTACAGCCAAATCAGTACATTGCAAAGATTGACACAGACAAGACGCAAATGCACCACTAATACTGTGGTAGACATTTCTTAATTTTCCTTTCTTCTCCCTTTTTACCCTCTCTTGACCTCCTCCCTAAACCTTAATGTGAGTGGTGGCAGCGGTGACTTGCTGTACATAGTAAAGGAGGGTTGTGCCTTCTTTGTGGCAAAAGCACCCAGGCATGCTGTGGAGCTTATGTGCTACTGCATCAGAGGAGGAACACTCCTCTTTCACTGAGCAGTCTGTCTGCTACCTGTCTTCTGGGCTAAGTGAGATGAGTTGGGAAGCTGAACGATCACGCAGCTTAAAGCGGTTTTCCCATCTCATTGATTAGCTTTAAACATGTAGACAAATAAAGTAAATAAAGATTGACCAAATATAGCAGTTTTGATTTTGCTTATTTTCATCCTGGTTGGGATGGTTACATCATGCCTTGGTGTGTCTTATCAGCAGCAGTTTGTTTATGTTACTGACAAATTTAAACCCTTTAGAGCTCTGTAGCCTCGTGCCCTGATGGTAAAACCTTTCCATCACCAATATCCCTCTAACAGTCTCAGTTAAGAATATCTGAGGTGAAACGGCAGTCATAGCTGTAGAACCAGCCATAACATTAAAAGGGTTGTGTCACCATGCTGTTTCACGAGCCAAAAGTAGCTTCCTAGTCATTACTCTGACATGAGAGCAGGAGATGTTTATCTAAAGTCCAGAGAAGCTTCAGAGCGAAAGTAAACAAATGTAATTAGTCTCCTTTGTTTGTTAGATCAGATAACACACAAGCTCTCAAGCTGCCAGCAGTTCTGTGTGCCTACCTGTGTGTTGACGTCATCCCTGCTATCTGATAATAAAAACAGCAGGGGAGAGCAGGTCGGTAACCTACAGAAACCTGATTGCACTCAGAGCTGATAAAAACACTTGTATCGCCTCAATAAAGAAAAAGAAACAAAACAATATATTTGGAAAATGTCTTAGTTTACTGTTCCCTACATGTTGAAAGCTAATCTTTGTAGTGAGACAACCCTTTAACAGAAAGTGGAAGCCTGAAGCTGGATGTGAAGAGCAGCATTGTGCAACAGCATGATCAAAAATGACTGTTTCCCTCTTGGTCCAGACAACAAATTTTGACAGTTCTGGACTGTTGTCGGCAAATTAAAGGGGTTGTCTCACCATGCAATTTCACAGAGCTACAGACAGCTTTAGACTCTCACTTCCTGGTCAGACTGTGGGTGGGTCTATGGCAGTGATTTACATAACAACTCTGCTATTCCTAGCCATTCCTGTTACACTGAAATAACTGCAAAAGGTTTATAAATTGTAGTATACAAGACTACAGAGGTCTAAAGGGTGAAAGCTTTTCATTTACTTAATTAAACAAAGTCAGTTGCTAGAGATAGTGACTCACCATAGACAGACTGACAGTCAGCAGCTTGAAGCAATGAGAGATAAAAAAAAAAACAGAGCGAGGTGGGGAGAGATGGTTGTAACCTGAGAAACTTGTGTGCTCTAAGAAGAGTTAATATCTGCTTTATCTCCTGACCAAATGAAAATCAAAACAACACTGTATTTGGTAATAGTCTTCAATTACCTGTCCGTACACATTAAAAGCTAATTATTGTAGTGAGAAAACTCCTTTAAGTATCCCAGCCCTCAAGGTGTTGAAAAATCTATATTAGGGTGGTCTTTTAGAAAGGTTTTTCTATATTAATGTGTCGAAAGGAAGTAGAGGCAAAAGTGCACAAAAATATATGGACCTTAACCACCTCTGTACAAAAGCAAAACTTATGAATGTTCATTCTGAAGAAATCATGGTTGTACTCCATTATTCAACCAAGAGTAAGATGACTGAAAAGGAAGAATATTCAAAACTGAATTTTTTTTCCAGACGATGGTGGTTGGGCACATCCATATTTTACTGAAAAAATATGAAAAAAACTGAAAAATATCAGTTCTGTAAAGCATCACCATTCTTTTACACATTTATAGCCTAAATTTATTTTAGTTGATTTTCAACACATTTTCAAAAATCTGTGTCATTGCAATGATGTTACACTGAAATTCAAGCACAATGCAGTAGGAGTAGAGCAACAGACCCGAGATACCTTTCTTTACAGCAATGTTCCCCAACTCCAGTCCTCCAGGCCCACCAACAGGTCATGTTTTCAGGATCTCCCACAGAATGCACTGAATGCACTGACAATAATTATATCATCTGTACAAGACCGAGGAAGTCCTGAAAACCTGACCTGTTGGTGGGCCTTGAGGACTGGAGTTGAGGAACATTGCTGTAGAGCTCCCATAGAATGGCCATGGTAAAATAATGAGTTCTTGTTAAATGCTAATGTTTACCTTATGGAAAAATTGAACAAACAAAAGGGAGCACATACATAAAAATATAATATTTTATTTACAACAAAATGTAAAAAAAAATGAGATTAGAGGATAAAATAAAAGTACCAGGATAGATCAGCAGCGATTCATACATGTAAAAAAAATTGTAAATGGATATCCAATTGTAGTTAGCACTAATAAACAATGATCATACAAGGTCTCAAATTCACATTGAAAACATGTTAAATGAGTAAATAAATGCATAATCCATCCATCATTAAATAAATAATTCATACCCAGAATAATATATAAAGATCATGATGGACATGAGACCAAGAGAGTTGTGCACAAGACAATTTATTTACCAAGCTTTATCAGCAATGTCTCATCTGAAATGAATTCCAATTAGAACTGGATTCAATTATTTTTATATTAATGGATTGATGCTGCCTTATCCTACAATCATGCTTTAGAAGGTTTGTCATAAATATATATGTGGTCTATTTTGTTGATTTAGTTATATCCTTTTGAGTCCACATTTGCTATGCTGTTCCTTGGTCTCAATGTATATGTAGATGTCTACAGGAAAAAAAATCTTTAGAAGTCTTGAAAGTCTAAAGATGGTTGCACAATTTTTTATTGAAAAATATAGTTTTTTGCTGTCCCTGTTTTTGTGATCAAATGCAAGCTAGTGATATAAATTGTCAAACATAAAAGGCAGGGTAAGTGCTCTAATACATTTCATGTATCTACAGTATTTCACAAAAGTGAGTACACCTCTCACATTCTTGCGAACATTGTATTTTCTCTTTTCATTGGACAACACTGAATAAATGACACTTTCATACAATGTAAAGCAGTCAGTATACAGCTTGTATAACAGTGTGAATTTGGTGTACCCTCAAAATGACTCAACATACAGTCATCAATGTCTAAACATTGTGATGAATGAATGTGGTGCGAAGCCCCCAGAACACACCTAATTTTTGGTGCATTAAAAAGTGTCTTTGGTGCATTACAAAGGCATTTATCGCATCAAAGTTTAAAGTGCACCTGTTCATACATTCTTTTTGGCTCAAAGTACACCAGAAAACTGTCCCGTTCATATATGTCACCCATTGTGCATAATTTGTCATTTTCCCTCTGTGGTGTCATGTGAGTTGTTAGTTTTACATGGTTTCAGGTGTGAATGGGGAGCAGTTCTGTTACAGTAGATTTAAATTAAATCGCTCTCATACTGGTCACTGGAATCATCTCTCATACTGGTCACTAGTAGTTCATCATGGCACCTCATGGGAAAGAACTGTGAGGATATGAAATAAAGAATTGTTTCTTTATATAAAAATGGCCTAGCTATAGGAGAACTGCCAACACCCTAAGGTCATGTTCACACGACTTAAACTGGGACATATTTCGACCCGTATTTCGCGCCCTACTGTGTTAAATATGAGGTGAGATATGTCCCAGTCATTACGGTAATCCACAATTCTCATAGAGAACTATGGATTACGTCTCCTCTCCCCGCTCGTACAATACCCCGCGGGGGGAGATAAGTGACATGTCAATTACAAGCGGCGAACACGCGCCGCTAGTAATAATTGTCTATGGGCCTCCCCACTGCCGCCCCCCCCCCCCGCCCCCTGGGAGCTCGCGCCGATCAGCGCGAGCTCCCGAACACACGGCATAATTGCGGAGCGTAATTATGCCCTGCAATTATGCCGTGTGAACATAGCCTAAGACTGAGCTGCAGTATGGTGGCCAAGACAAAATATAATTAAGCCAATATATGCATAAAACTAAAGTGCAAAGAGCTACAAATAATAAATACTCCAAAAAGTGACAATAAGAGATTGAAAACCTATACACAATTAGGCATACAAAATAAGAGTGCAAAGTGCAAAAAAGAGGTGCAATAAAAATACAGTGCACAATACAAAAAATATATGGACACCAATGATCAACAATGTGAAAAAAACATGAAAAAAAATCCAAAAAACACAAGCACACTTTTTTTTTTTTTATATATAATCACATGAGATATAAATGGAAGGGATAATTCAAATATTGCACACAGGATAATATAATGATAAATCTCTTCTCTCTAAACTCCCTCCAATATAACCCTTCAGCAACTAAGACCCAGTGTTCTTGCTGAAGGGTCATGTTGGAAGGATTATATAATTTTTTATACTTGTGATTTTTGTTTTTTCAGATTTTTTTCACATTTTTGGTCATTGGTATCCATATATTTTTTGTATTGTGCACTGCATTATTAAAGCACCTCTTTTTTGCACTTTGCACTCTTATTTTGTGCGCCTAATTGCATGCAAGCTTTTAATCTCTTATTTTCACTTTAAGGAGTATTCCATTTTTGTTTATTAGCAGCACTTTGGACTTTAGTTTTATGCATATATTGTCTTAGCATGGCCGCGTCTCTGTGCCTGTCCACATCATGTGATGGGGATGTGACGTAGGTTGCGGTCATGTGGCGCCTTCTGGAGTGGTGCAGTACATGTCTGGGTATGCTAGAGAAAGCACTAAACCCCACAAATGGACTTACAGGTGTGTCTCATTACATTTTTTCAAACTGGGTATTAAAGACTCTCATGGACATACACATTTATGTCTACATAGCGTAGGTTTCCCGTCGGATTTTCGGTGGTGTTTAGTATTTTGAAACCGCTGAAAATCCGACGGAAAAAATCCACATAGACTTAAATACAAAAGACTACCTGTTGTCTACACAGGTCATTTTTTTCTGCTCGTTTTTTGGTGACAGTGGTTTTTTGGAACATGTTGTAAAATCTGACGGAGTCCAGCAGAAAATTTACTATTGAAGTCTGTGTAAATCGCTGGACGGTTTTTGGATGCGTCTGCTAAAAAAAACTGCCCAGGTGTTTAAACAAGGTATATTAATTTTGCATACATTAAAAAGTGCCCAGAAGCTGTCCAAAAAAACAGACCAAAAACTACAGCATAAACCTCAACAAAAAACTAAAAACCACCCAAAACACTCATTGGAAACACAGCTGCTTTAGGCAAAAAATTGACAAAATACTCAGGTCACAGGCAAGTGGTGGATCTTCTGTGTCAGCCACCAGTCTTTGCTTAAATCCACGATGAGGAGTCTAAACACCCTTATTTTCACCCTTTCAACCCCTCATACAAGGGATCTGGACTTTGCTGCAAGGAGCTCCCAGGTTGCTACCCCTAATACGTTGTCACTTGCAGTGACGAGTTGAGTCACAAGCAAAAGGTCAGGACAGGCGGAGTTCTGTCGTAAACAGGTCAGGAAGAAGCCAAAGTTACATGCCGGAAAATTGTTTATCAATTTGCTCACTAAACAGCACTAAGCGCACCATCATTCTTGCAGTGCGCTGAGTGGGAGGAGTCCCTTAAAATCTATTGATGGGCCACAAATGCTGAGTGGCTGTGCGTGATTGTGCATGCGTCCTAGCGCAGAGCCTTCAGCAGAAAAGGAAGAGACGCCGATGGACTGGGGGAAGGAGATGCCATCCGATGTGGCATCGAGGTACATGAGTGCACCTAGGGTGTAGCAAATGGGAGCAGTGCGACTTGTGACAGGTATTAGGCTTGACTCAGCTCATGCTAAATAACATTTCTAGGTCACGGGAAATGTAAGAACAAACTATTAAGAGGAATGTTTGTTACAGCAATAATCCTTTCCCTCTAGAAAGAAGTATATATGCAAAACAAATGGTCTCAAAGAAAGCAGCTTTATTGTAGGAGATGGGATTGCATAACTTTTACAGGATGGTAGGATATAATGGGCAGATTTTACATTGTTCACATGTCTAGCTAACCATTCACAATTTGTACATGACCACATAACGGGTTCATAAACTGGCACATAGAGTATGCATGGCTGTGAACTACGGCGCCACTACACAGCCATAGGCTTTCATTGTGCTTCCATACATCATCTTGTGGAATTGTGGAATTTGATAGAATATGGCACAATTTATTTTTCTCTCAAATTCATACATATGAAATAAGAGACATAAGGATGCACAGTAGGATACCAAAGTAATCTATGGGTGCCATTGTATGATTCTGTACGATTTTGAGATTGTATGGAACTTTAGTTTGCCCATGTGCTTGAAGTCTATTTATTGGCTCCATATTAGCTGACACTTTTTGTCTAGCATGTTATCCATGTCCTGAAGTATTGCAGTTATCTGCTGCATAGAAATAGTCGTAGGAACATTTTCTTTAGTTTTTTTTTTTTTTTAAATGCACATTAGTCTGGGTTTTTGGGAGCCAAAACCAGGAATGGAGCTTAGCCTGGCATAAAGTATTGTAGAAAAGTTGGTACTTCTTTTAATTTTTGGACTTCTTCTGGGTTTTGGCTTACAAATACTGATGCAAAATACACATAAAGAAATATCTTAGGAACCAACCCTTTGTCTGGATTCACATCTCATTCACATTCCATCTGGAAAAATATTCCATGTAATTTGTGTCAAAAGACCAAGGAAAAGAAAGACAAAAATTAGCCTGCACATTTAAACACAAATTAAACAGAAACACTGGTTCGAGCTGCTGTGGCTGAAGTATAACACTGAGCTCTTTGGTGTACACTTTAATAAAACTGTGTAAGCCCACCTACCACTTCAAGGTAACCTCATCAGGTGAAACTCTTTCTCTAGATTTGTATTTACTGGCGCCAAAGCCTCCAAAGCAATTTGTTACAGTCACACTGATTATAAGGACCTCAGGGAAGATGGAAGGAGTTCAGGATGGAGGCAGCTACCCCTCCAGAGAAAAAAATAGCCAGCACATCCAAATACAAATTTATAAAGACAGAAAACCATTAATGGCCGGATCGGAGTTCAACCTCTTGGACGCCACAGTCAATTGTGACCTCACATCTAAAGTGACTGACAGAGGGATAGGGCTTCCTCTGTCTCTACTGGCACTCTGCTGTGCGATCACAGGGTACCGATGTTTGCCATCACAGCCCGAAAGCCTAGTGAAGGCAGAACCTGGCATGGTGATTGACAGTTGTGTAAAACATTGCGGTACAGTTTAGTGCTCTATGGGGACAAAATAAAAAGGTGACAAAATATATTAAAAAAAATTAAAAATGAAGTAAAAGACGCACACCTCTTTTTCCCATTTACAGATGCTTATGAATGAGAAAAAAAATAACAAAGTACACGTTTGGCATCGCCATGTGCATAGCGGCTTATTGCATTATTTAACCCGCACGACAAACGCCAAAAATAAAAGATGCATTGTCATTTCTGTTTATCCTGTTGCACATAAATTGGAATAACATGCAATCATTTCCAACAAAAAGGTCTGTTCATCCCACAAAATAAAAAAGCCGTGACATATCCCTGTCAACAGAAAATTAAAAAAGTATTGGTTATCGGAAAAGAGTGATGCAAAAACATTATTTTACACAATTAAAGCATATAAAAGAACATATAAATTGGTTTTGCTGTAACTGAATTGCCCCACAGAGTAAAACTAACATGTTATTTATAGTGCATTGTGAGTGCTATAAAAATTAAAAGATATTACCAGGATTGTTGTATTTTCTTCATCTTCTCTCCCAAAAAAAGTATTTAAAATGCAATCAAAAAGTTATGTCCCCCCAAAATTATACCAATGAGAATGTCAACTGATCCTACATAAAACAAGTCCCTACATAGCCCTGCACACAGAAAAATAAAGTTATATTTATCAGACTATGATGATGCAACAATGTGTAAATGTTTTTGTAAAGTGTTTTTATTGTGTAAAAGCAGTAAAATAGGAAAAAAAATATAAATTTGATATCACTGTAATCATGATGACCTACTAAGTAAAGTTAACATGTTATTTAAACAACACGGTAACCGCTGCATAAAATAAAATTAAAAACCCTACCAGGATTACTGTATGTTGTTCATCCCACCTTCTAAAATTCTTGATAAAAAGTGATCAAAATGTCATATGAATCCCAAAATAATACCAACAAAAAATGTCAACTTATCCTGCAAACAAAAGACTCTATACATCTCAAAATACCCCCCCAAAAAAGTAATGGCTCTCAGAATATGACAACATAAAAGTCCAATGTTCTACAAACACAATTCTATTGTATGAAAGTAGCAAAACATAAAAAAACTTTATTCAATGATATTGTTGTATTGTATTGACCTGCATAATAAAGTAATTATGTTATTTATACCGCATGGTGAACACAGTAAAATAAAAATTAAAATACAAAGGCAGTATTGCGTTTTTTTTTTTTCCATTTTCACAGCCCAGTGCTAAAAAAACACCTGTGGGCCCAAAATGCACAATGCACATACAAGGTTAGCTGCTTAACCTATTCAGCTTTTTAGAAGCCGCGGCAAACATGGCCACGGCATCTAAATGAATGAGAAACTGTGCCACGCGCCTTAGCGAAATCGTGTGGTTCCAGTTGGTTACCATGGCAGCTGGAAGCCTTGTGAAGGCTTCCATTGCTGCCATGTTTTAAATTTCTCTACATCCGGCCCCAGGCAGGAAGTGGGGAAACTGCCATCTTGGTACACCCTAATGCATTGTTTTTAAAATGCATTAGGTTGTATAAATGATCAAGCCCCTTATTGGTGAAGCACCCTAGAGGGACTCAAAGTTAAAGTAAAAAAAAAAGTTTTAAAGTGCAAAAAAAAAAAAAAATTCAAAGTTCAAATAACCCTCTTTTTGCCATTTAAGAAATAAAAGAAATAAAATCATAAAACAGTTACACATATTTGATATGGCTGCATCCGAAAAAGTCCAATCTATTAAAATACAATATATAATATAACGTAACATAACATAACATATAACGTAACATTATCCTACATGCTGTACACCATAGAGGAAAAAAAATTCCAAACGGCAAAATTGCATTTTTTTGGCTATTTCAAATCCCCTAAAAATTGGAATAAGTGTCCTAAAAAAATTGAATGTATTCCAAACTTGAAGGAATCCTGTAGGTGTTAGTACAAAAAATGGTGTGGCTGCGCAAATTTCAAAAATAGAAAATGTTTGGAATTTTTTTTTGGGATGGTACCAAAACATAAAGAAAGCCGTACATGTTTCGTATTGCCGGATTCATATCAATCTGTTGAATACAGATAACACATCATTTTTACCAAAGATTGAACACCGTAAAAACAAAACACCGGCAAACATGGCGCAAGTGCGTTTTTTTTCACATTTTGCCCCACTTTTAATTTTTTTACAGTTTCCCAGTATATTCTATGGTACGATGAATGACACCATTAGAAACGATATCTTGTCCCGCAAAATAAAAGCCCTCATATGTCTATGTGGATGGACAAATAAAAAAGTTATGGCTCCTGCAAGGCATGGAGGAGAAAAATGAAGAGCCATATTTTTTTCTTTGGAGGGGTTAAGGAGCCAAACTTGATTTCCATCTGTGTTCCAACAATGGCGCCTGATGCATCCTATTGACTGAATCTGACCTGTTTTCATCATGATGTCTGTCATTTTAACAGAGAAAATAGTGCTGCATACTGCGCTGCTTTTTCCGTCGTTTTACATTCCCTAATGATGAAACCTCACTTTCAGATTTGAACCCGGCCTTAGAGGTTTTGTGTTTTGCACTATAGCCACAACAGCTTGCACTAGTGGTACTGTTTGACTTCTGTGTTGATGTGCTGGCTAGTTTTGTCTTTTTTGGTTATTGTGCATTTGAAGGAGTGTCTGTCTCCATCTTAGTTGTGGACTCCTCCATTCTTAAGGTATGTTCAACCAACAGATTTGGACACTGATCCTGGGGTGGATTCAGTAGTGAATATGCCTCAGAATCAGCATCCAATCCGACAGCAATTCCACTTATGCTATTTGCTATGGAAAATCAGCATCATTATTCACACAACGCTGATTTTCATTGATTGAATCCATCCTGTGAATGTGCCCTTATAAAGAGAGGTATAGCAAGGTCATATATACCTACCTATCTATTTACAGGGATCATACATACCTAACTATGTACCCACAGGGGCATATATACCTTCTGATCTAAAGGAGGACATATACCTATTTTTGTACCTTCATGGGAGGCGTAAACCTACCTACAGCGGTCATGAAATACTCCCTATTTCAGGGGTGTATACCTACCTATCTACCTCCAGAGAGCATATACCTAACTACAGGTGGCATGCAGATCTACCTATCTACAGGAGGATGTGTACCTACCTATCTACCTACTGGCGGCATGTATATCTACCAGTCTACCTACACAGGGTTATATGTACCTACCGATCTACCTACAGGGGAGCGTATACATACCTATTTATCTACAGGTGACATTTATACCTAACTACACACCTACAGAGGGCCTATATAGCTATCTACAGTGGTACTCTCCTACCTAATAGGGGGTCTAGATACCTGGCCACCTACTTAATGGGGGGACTATATACCTACCTACCTGCCTAATTGAATATATTAATACATAAAAGGGGCTCCACCTATCTGCCTACTTATTTTGGGGGTGTGCCTACCTACTATATGGGGACACAAGACAAGACTAAAGCTGAGTGGACAAACAAGAGCCCCATAGCCATCTTGGGATACCCTTAGTGTTTGAGACACAACAGGGTCATTACTACCATTTGGGGCCTATGGATGGAGAGTTTGTACAGAGGTAGGAATTAGTAGGGTAGTGATAGAGAAGTGAGAAGTCTAAGATGTTTGTGTGGTAAACTCTGCAGTGACAAGGCATGGTTGGGAGAAGTTGTCACAGTGTTTTGAGTTGGACTGAGAAGAAAAGGGAAAGAGAACGATTCATCAGAGAAGACATCTCCTGTGAGTCCCTGGATGTCAGTGGTTATTTTGCTTCTGTGTTGGATTGGTGCTGTATTCACTGTCATGTGGTGGTGACCCAAGCTGGTGTCTGACCACTCTGTGGTCTCTTCATGGCAGAATTATAAGCTTATATAGTGGCAGCGTATTGTCCCTAATTGTAAAAGTAAGTGCACCCCTGATCCTGTGGTTAGGGGGTTTCACTTTTCCTATTTTGCTTTTGTTGATAGTGTTGTATATTTTAGAAAGTGGTGAGATGTGTGAGCAAGGAATAGGCGGATATTGTATGGAGGCTGATGGGGACTAGTGCCAGTCATTAACCAATCCTGAAAATATAAAACTCTCACATAGGTCCATGGACCGAAATGTAAAAAAGTGTTGACTCTCAGAATATAATAACGTAAAAACATGATTTTGTTTTAGGTGGCTGTTATATTTTATAAGTGTGAGGATGGTCCTGATACAAGAGGGGGTGTGTTTTATAAAATGGGTCAGCAAACTTAGAGACAGCCCTGGGTGGCAAAAGTTCTAGCTACTCCACAGCTAAAAATTAGCGTGACTGTAACCTATTGCTTATGCATTTGAGGTTTGGCCCCAGGAGAAGAAAACCAGAAATAGGGTCCCACTTGATGTGGTGGGTGCACTAAAGAACTCAATTTTGTAAACATAAAAAAAAGATACTGATACAGTAATGCAGTTTAAACTTTTTTTTTTTTTATAAATTCAATATTGTATGAGTTTTAGGGCCTGCTGAGCGCAGCTGTGTTTTGTTGTGTTACAAATTTGAGGAACACTGCTGCTTATTTCTTTCTTTTTTCTCTACATAGATTTCACCGTGATTTAGGGTGCACATTAGCCCCATCCATTGGAGCTTATCTGAGTCCTGGCTTCTGTGGCATTTTCCTCACTGAGTATGCATGGGAAATGTGTAAATAATTGTCAGAAGCATGTGTTTTATGCAATGCGAATTTGGAATCCGCGGCTCTAAAACTAACAATGTATCAGTGTAGGTGCTTATTCCCATTGGACACAATGGAGCAGTGTAGGTGTATTTTTCTCACGCATATTTTGGTACGTAATATGCCATACGTGGTATGAAGCTAGCCTTAGTGTAACTACCAGCAACCAGTTGCAGCTGTCTGGGCCACACATTTGATATTTCTGTCAGGTGTAAACTCTGAATAGGCATTTAGAACACAGTGTGAACATTGCCTAAATCAAAAATCTGTTTTCTAAACTTATAATTCGGTGTTTTAGCAATTGATCACTTAAATGCGTTATTTTGTGGGGCAGGAGTATGTGGCATCTGCCCAAATGAAATTTTCATGCATTCCATAGTTTACATAAAAATAAACCTATATTACATTCTAATACAGAAGAAAGTTGTGCCTAACATTTCATCGTTGATGGACATAAGCTTTCTTAAAAATCAATGAAAGGAAATCAAAGTTATGTGACTTTGGTTTGAATTCCGTTTCTCATATATATATATTTTTTTTCATTTTCTATAAATTAAACAATTCAGTTTTTTCTTTTCTTCCCATAGAACAGCTGCTATTGCTCTTAACAAATAAACAAAGTAATATTATGATAATTAAATCTTTTAGCACAAAAGTAAAATGCTTTTCAAAATGAGTATTCTAAAATATGGAAAGGTGCGTGGGTGAAAAAGAGCTTGATTTTTTTGGAAAAGGGGCCCTAGTGTAGGAAGCTTTCCCCCAGAATCCATTGACATGTTGTATAGAAGAAGGAAGATAAGTAGAGAACTGAGCTTTGTCCAGCTGGCTGTGACTCAGGTGTATCTTTTATAAACCCTTTTGATTTTCTACCTAGCCCCTCTATATATTGGGATATGCGGGTTAGGTTTTTATGCTTTATTTTTGGCTGTATCTTGTTACTGACAGCCCCAATTAAACAAAAATATAAAACCCAATTTTTTTTATAAAAAAATAGTAGTAATGTTAAGCTTTATTTGTATGGCACCAGCATATTATGCAGTGTTGTATCTGGGGAAGTAGCTTAGAAAATGACAAAGAATAAAACTAAATGACATCAACAAGTAAAGAAGAAGAAAGAAAGAAAAAAAAGGGTTTTAAAAAGGAGTTTTCTCACAAACAATAAATTAGTTTAAAAACCCAAGTAGGGAAAGGTAAAGGGGAGGGGGAAAAGCAGAGGGGTTTTTATGGGAGTGGAGGAGAGGTGAAGAGGGCGGGAACCCGGGAAAAAACAGGGGCGGGGCACAACGAAAGCCAACACCGGGACTGGGGGGAAGCCTTTAAACGGGGGAAAAGGAAAAACAACCTCAGACATTTTTTAACTCTATTTTTTTATTCCATTATTTTATAAAATGTGTCTTTAGTGGAGAAACAAGAAGCTCATGTGTTAAAACATTGTTAGAACTGTATTTTACTTTTTTTCCCTCCAATTTTTTTTGGGGGGGCACTAAGGCTGTAAAAACCATTTGAACGTTTTTTAAAATTTACATAGCAGTACATCACTTTACATTATTGTATAGCTATGCATTATGCCTGTGACCATGTATCCTATTACAATCTGCTTGGGGCCCAGAGCCAAAAAGGGGAAACTGTAAATGGCAAAACCCAAAGGGGCCCCATTATTTGGTTCCCAAAATTTCTTTCCCACCCCATTGGAAACCCCCAAAATTTAAGGGTTTTCCAATGGGTTTTTCAGAGGGACAGAGAGAGCCCCTGCCTTTCTGTCAAAAACGTAGATGCTGTGGCTGCTATTGAGACATGGCAGCCAGAAAGTTAAAATGCCCATATCAGAGCTAGCTCGCAGCCACTGGAAAAGGACCATAGCTGAACATTACAGCTGCCTCCCGCTGTGGATGGTGCAGGTATACCTTATAAGCCTGCACTATCTGAAAGCTGTAAATGTTTGGCACCCAAGAGACTAGCCAACTCTTCCAGGATTCTAGGTGGACTTCCCTTTTTCCCGGACCCTTTTTGGGTAATTTTTGGGAAATTGGGAATATACAAAAAAACATATGTTTTATAATCCTATGTATGAACATATAAATCATATATACATAACCAAACAAAGTTTTCACACAGTCATGAAATTTACAGAAGGTTTCCCAAAGGGGGTTTTCCCGTTTTTTTAAAAATAATACGCAGCCTAGTGAAAAAAAAAAAAACCTCATACCCCCCCACCTCCCCTTTCCCCAAATCTATTCCTCAAATGTTCCAGGTCCCCCCTTTCAATCCCGGCTTCAGGCCCAAATTTGGGGGCACTGCTGAAGTGGTCACATGCCTCTGCATAAATTACTGTTCAGAAGTGTACAGCTCCGAACAGGGAAAAGTTTAAAATAAATGATGCAAAGGCAAGGGAAGGGGTGCAAGAGAGGAGAAGAATTTTTGCTAGGCATTCACTGTTCCTGCTGACTCGCAGCTGAACTCTGCAGCTCTTCCTGTAAGTGTATGCAGGACTGATTTAATGCCTGCAGTCAGGCCTCCCACAGCGCTCTCCCGGTACCCCTGAAAAAACTGTTGCCATGGAGGTTTAAACAAACATAGCACCCATCCGCACCCGGGGGGTGCGGGAAAAAATAAAAAAACATAAACAGTACCAGAACCCGAAATTTTTCTTCATCCGCTTCCCAAAAAACAATTAAAAGGCAATTTCAAATTATGTGTTTTCCCCCAAAAGATACTAATAAAAACCCTTTAAAAATCCGCCCACAAAAAACAACCCCCTCCCCCCAACCCTATAAAATAAAAAATAAAAAAGTTATGGCTCTCAGACTGTTGTGATGTGAAAATATGTTTTCTTTCTTAATCGTATCAACCTGCTGAGTAAAGTTAATATGTCATTTAAACTGCATGGTGACTGATTTAATAAATAAAAAACGCTTCCAGGATTGCCATGTTTTGTTCATTCTGCCTCTCAAAAACCTTGATAAACGATCAAAGTATCATATGAATCCTAAAATAGCACCAATAAAAGTCAACTCATCCTGCAAAAAACAGTCCCTATATAACTCCATATACAAAAAATAAAAAAGTTATGATTCTCAGAACATGATGATATAAAGACGCTTTTTACAAAAGCATTTCTATTGTGTAAAAGTAATAAAACATAAAAAATCTATATATAATTTATATCATTGTAATTTTACCAACCAGGTTAATAAAGATATCATGTCATTTATACCAGATAGCGAATGATGTAAAGTGAGGCCCACAATGGCGAAACTGCTGTTTTCCCCCCCCCCTAGATGAGTTCCTTGAGGGGCGGTGAATCAAAATGGGGTGATTTCATGACGTTTCACCTGTTCTAGTACTTTGGGGACTTTGCAAATGCAACATGGTACCCACCAAAATCTGTGTTCCAAAAGCCAAATACCACTCCCTCCCTTGTACGACCTGCCATGCGCCCAAACAGCAGTTTAGACCCACATATAGGGTATTTTCGTACTTGGAAGAAATTAACACATTTTAGGGAACTTTTTACAGGATTCCTTGTGAAAATGAAAGATTTTCAGCTAAAACTGCATATTAATGGGAAAAATTAAATTTTTAATTTTCACAACTTACCGCTAAAAA
Organism: Phyllomedusa bahiana; assembly: GCA_025379985.1. Classification (NCBI taxonomy): domain Eukaryota; kingdom Metazoa; phylum Chordata; class Amphibia; order Anura; family Hylidae; genus Phyllomedusa; species Phyllomedusa bahiana. The sequence continues at coordinate 9,628 of JAODAL010014604.1, read as the reverse complement.
AATTGTGAAATACCTGTAGGGCCAATATACTCAATATACCCCTGGATATATTCCTTGTGGAGTGTTGTTTCCCAGATTAGGTCTTTTTAGGAGTGTTTATTAAGTTTTAGCACCTTAGGATGTCCACAACCCTATAAAGGTGCCTAAAGAAAATCCTAATAAAGATGAGACCCCAAAATCCAGTAGGAGATCTTCCTATTCTGAGGCTTGTGATTAAGTCAAATAGCTCACTAGGGCAACATATGGTATATTAATGAAATGGCAAAATTGGGGGAAGTAATATTGAGCTGGGTTTCCCTGGTAACATGTACCGTGTTCCGGTGAATAATGGACAAATATTGAAAATCTTTAACAAAAAGTGAAATTTTTACATTTCACCTCCACTTTGCTTTAATTCCTGTGAAACACTTGGAGGGTAAATAAAATTCCTAAATTCTTTTTTGAATAGTTTAAGGGGCAGTTTTGTTTAGATGGAGTCATTTATTGGGGTGTTTAACATACAGATCCCTCAAAGTCATGTCAGAACTAGACTGCTCGCGAAAACTTCTGTGTTGTTAATATTTTTGAAAATGCAAAATTGCTAAGACATTTTTAAGCTCCCTAATGTCATAAAAGAATAGATATTTCAAAATAATGCCAAGATAAAATAGGTATTCCACACAAAATAGTTTATAACTAGCACCTACTATATGTCTATCTTACACACAGAAATTTTTGAACTTTGAAAATCACATATTTTTCTCAGTTTTTACAACATTTTGATATATTTTTCACAAATAAACAAGGATTGTATGGACCAAAATTTATTACGAACTTTAAGTACAATGTGTCACGAGAAAACATTTTCTGAATTACGTAGATCAGTAAAAGTATCAAAAAGTTATTTACACATAAAGTGACAAGTCAGATTTGAAAATGGACTCTGCCATAAAGCACAAAACTGGTTCTGTTGGTAAAGGGTTAAATATAACACATAAAATAATGTCACAAAAAATATACAACATCCAATTCCACATATTAGTATATATATATTTATTTATTTTTAATCACTAAACAGTAAAAAAACATAAGCATTTTGTATATTCCTACAACATATAAAAAACTTTGATAGCCAATGTGTAGCTTGAGATTATATATATATATATATATATATATATATATATAAATATATATATTATATATATATACACATACAGGTGGTCCCCAACTTACATCGTTCCGACTTACATACGTCCCCTAGTTACAAACGGACACTTATGGGACGTGGCTGACATTCAACACTGAGTCACGCCCCATGATAACCAAGTGCCAGCATACCACAGCTGCACGTGAGATACAGAACGTTAGCTGAAATCTTCTAAAAAAGGACACAGACATCAAAACTAATGTAAAAACTAATGTAAAAACTGTTTCACTCCTGCCCTGCTACAAAACACCAGTGACTGTCTGTCCGCTGTCTCTGACATCATGTCCTCTCTCTATCTCCAACTAAACCTCACCAAAACCGAACTTCTTGTTTTTCCCCCATCTACTAACCAACCCCCATCTGCTAGGCAGCAGGCCCGATGTCTTGGGGTTATTCTAGACTCTGATCTGACCTTCACCCCATATATCCAATCCCTTGCCATCCCTTGTCACTTGCACCTCAAGAACATCTCCAGAATCTGTCCTTTTCTCACTGTGGAAACAACTCAAACTCTCATTGTTGCTCTTATTCATTCTCGTCTTGACTACTGTAACTCCTTGCTTATCGGTCTCCCTCTCTGTAAACTCTCCCCTCTCCAATCTATCCTGAATGCAGCAGCCAGGCTTGACTTTCGTTCCAGCCGCTATACTGATGCCTCTACCCTGTGTCAGTCACTGCACTGGTTGCCCATCCAGTACAGAATACAGCATAAACTAATCACTCTCACTCATAAAGCTCTCCACAGTGCTGCACCCCCAAACATCTCCTCCCTCATCTCTGTCTACCACCCTGCCCGCTCTCTCCGCTCAGCTACGGACATCAAACTACAGACTACAATCATCCGAAACCTCCCATGCCCGTCTTCAAGATTTTGCAGTGCTGCACCCATTCTCTGGAACATCCTACCACGTCCATCAGGCACAATCCAGCTTGCAGTTTTAAGAGTGTCCTGAAAACAATTTCTCGGGCAGGCCTCCCAAAACCATGATTTTAAACCCCCCACCTTCTATCACACACATTTGTCACTCCCTACACTAGGGCACTCACAGGCACTTATCTGTATAGATAGATGTACCGTCATGGTGGCAGGTTCACCAAATTTTTATGTAAACCTCCCCATATTTATAAAGCATAGCTGGGGCCATTGTAAATTTAGCACTTCTCCCCCTTTGTTTCCTTCAGGCACCCTCTTAAATTGTAAGCTCTTGCGAGCAGGGCCCTCACACCTTCTGTCTCACCTGTAAGTAGCTTTCACTGTGTAATGTCTGTCTTTTGTCTGTAATATACCCTCTACATTGTAAAGTGCTGCAAAATATGTTGGCGCTATATAAATAAAGATTATTATTATTATTATATTATTATTATTATTATTATTATTATTCCCTGCACTATCCAAAAGTAGAATTTTTTTTTTTTTGCTGGAGTTACATGTAATAAATATACTTGTTCCGACTTACATACAAATTCAACTTAAGAACAAACCTACAGTCCCTATCTCGTTTGTAACCCAGGGACTGCCTGTATATATAGTAGGTCAGAATTGCGTAACAACATGAATCATGATCCATCTGCCTTGTACACGTTCAGTGGTGGTGTGTGGTCATGGGTGGGGAATATTTCTTGGCTCTGGCACTGGTACATGAGACGTTGCACACCTGTGAACTATGCACAGAATTGGATTGAGGCAAAAGGGTCCAACGTTACTAGCATGTGGTACTAATAAAGTGACGTGAGTGTATATATATATAGATATTATATATACTCTGCCATAAAGCACAAAACTGGTTCTGTTGGTAAAGGGTTAAAAATAACACATAAAATAATGTCACAAAAAATATACAACATCCAATTCCACATATTAATATATATTTATTTATTTTTAAATATATGTAGTGCTGTATTATTTCTGTTGCCATTCAAATAAACCCAGGGGCATAGCCCGGACTTGGACTGTAGTGTCCCTGTCTCTGTCTGTCGAAGCCCGGGCTGCTACCCGGATGTTGATGCCAATCCTCCACAATATACTATATACATATATTGTGGAGGATTGGCATCAACATCCGGTAGCAGCCCGGGCTTCGACAGACAGAGATATATTCCTATATTCCCCTTTCTGAGCCACTCATTGCCTCTCAGCCAACCAGCAAGCTCTGCTCTGCACTGATATGGAGCAAAAACCTTATAATAGCTGTCTGCATATGAACAACACTGGCTTGGCTCACATCCCTTTTGCTTTCTAAGGGGCCGTTCACACGGCTTATTTCGGCGCGGATTGGCACCGTACTGTGCGCCGGATTTGCGCTGCAGTACGGCGCCAATCCGTCGCAGTAATTACGGTAATCCACCGTTCTCATAGAGAACAGTGGATTCCGTCGCTCCGTGGAGAAATTGACATGCACATTATCCAGGCGCAATACGCGCCGTGGATAATGCAAGTCTATGGGGCCGGCGGGCCGCGCCCCCGCCCCTGCATCCGCCCCTTATTCAAGCCGGAATTGCGAGCGCAATCCGGCTCGCAATTACGGCTTGAATAAGCTGTGTAAACACGGGCTAAGGGTGCTTTCAGAAGCAGCTGCATTTTTGGCGCATTTTTTAATGCGTTTTTTGTGTAGAAATGTACGGCATTCTGCACAAAAAACGCATCTGAAAAAAGCGTCAAAAACGGAATAAAAATGCATAAAAATGTCCCTGCATTTTTTATGCATTTTTTTTATAAATTTTTGTGCAGAAAGGCAAAGCAATTAATGCTGTACATTTCTGCATAAAAAACGCATCCAAAAACGCACCAAAAATGCACTGTGTGAAAGCACCCTAAAGACTCAGTTGAGTCACAAGCAAATTGAGGATTTGTTACATGCAATAGAGGGTGCTTGAGCTTTCAGCTCTTTTTCCATAATGCCTTGTGATGAAGACATTTCTATGAAGTATCCATAACAAAAATATTTTGCTTACATGGTAAGCTTAAAAATAATCTGGAAAAGCCAAATGTCTATTCAAAGAGAAAGCTGTTTCTAATCTATGTATTTGATTTGTAGAACTTTTAAATCAAATACTCTAAAAAATGTATTAACTGGTGTGTGGACATTTAGAGAATTTATCTGTTGTACCTCATTGATAAATTGTGAGTATACCGTTCGTTTAATTTACATTTCCCGTAGACATGACATTTGTCAAAGAAGACACCTTTGAATTCATCTGTGATTACCATAGTGCATACAATTTAATTGCAATTTGTCAAAGATGTTATGGGCAGTAATATTTACCATGGATACCTACATATATATGTTTTACAGAGGTCATGTTACTGGAAATCAGTAATTTTCAGAAAATATGATTGTCATCAATCTATGCAATAGCTTCAACAATAGTATGTACAGTAAGCAAACAATTAAATGTTCTATTCAATGGGTATTAACTTGATTGGGTTAAAAACTAGCATGTTTTTTTTTTCATTTGTTTTAACATTAACATTTCCAGATTGATCACTTTGCTTGTATAGTATAAGGAAAAGAATATTGATTTATTTGAGACTCCAGGGGTAAAATATACCTCAGAAATGTTTTTTCACTGCAGAACATTTTACTAGCATTATATTACATTATTACATCATGTTATATTGTATGTTCTTTATTTTGTTCTAACCCACAAACATTTCAAATATAAATGAATGGAACAAATTCTACAACTACTTCAAGCCAATATTCAGAAATCGTTCTGTGTCTGTATTCAGGTAATAATTTGTAGTATACTGTATACTCGAATATACTGTGTATGGTGTACTAGATTAAAGATTTTATTCTACCTCAGCGATCCTTGCCCATAAGATCAGTACCCTTTCTAATAAACCATCCTGGTGGACTCGGCATATCTGTGTATTGTGGGGGCAGCCTGTCATTCAAAGACTACCATCTAATGCTAAATTTCATCTGAGGCTGTTGTTGCTTATAAGTGTTGCCCTTTGAATTCAGGTTGGACAGTTCGGCCTGACTAAATACTGATAGCGATCATGTGAAAATTGTGCACCCAATCACTAGCATTTTTTCAGACAAGAAAAAGTCAGTGCATCATTCAATTAAATCATTTACTTCATTTTTCCTAAATATAGCATGTGAATACATGCTGCAATCCTCTAAATGGTTCCGTGGAGACAACAGAAGTAAACAGGACTCCAATCTTTAGAATTAATAGCAAAAAAGCTTCTCAGTTGCTACATCAAGACCATACATGTGCTTAGTCCATTCCGAATGCTCTTTTAGCTCAGACCTTCTGCACTATTTTCTCTTGTCCCTGTAGACTTGAATGGTGTGGAGTAGAGAATCTTTGTGGGATCATTATACATCTGAGATGTAGAGCATTCCTAATGGTCTACTCACCTGTATAGTCTTGATGTAGCAGCCAATAAGTTTTTACTATGTATTTAATTTCTACTTCATTTCTCCTGTCTGGAAAAAGGGTGTGTTTAGGTTGCATTATTTTCCTGCGATTGCCAAGATTCAAGTCAGGCCGAACCTGGACCAAATTCGATGTATGTAGTCAAAACATACAATCTTAAGTGCCTCTGCAATAATTGCCTATATGTAGAAATCTGTTGACACCAGGTTTTGTCCTCTCCAAATCTGAAAAGTAATGAAAAAGGTGTCAAAGTTTCTGCCACATTTACAGTTTTAGTTGAATATTTTGATGCAAGACTATGTCTGCTTATTACTGGCATGAAAAGATTTCCAAAATGCGCAAAAATTTATATATTTCGATTTTTTAAATGTTTTTAATGAATTTGTAGAAAATCATGTACATTTTTCCTTTTTTATTTAAAAGTAATGTAGGCTATTTTTCATAAATGTGGGCCTATTCATTTGTGTTTATGCCTATTCTAGTGCTTCTTAGACTAATAGCTTCACGAGCTGCAGCATTTAACCCCTTCTCGACATTGGATGGAGGGAAGTGACTTCAAGCAAATAGATATACTGGTACATTCTGGACATGCCTCACTTGAGAGCTTGTACGATCTTGACATGGGACTGTATTATAACTGGCCCCATGCTGAATTATCGATGGCGGGTGATTAACTCCCTAGTTTCTACGATCTATCATGATTGTGGCAGCCAAGTGAATGACAGAAGGACAGTAGTCACATTAATTAACCCGCACAGTGGACACCGTAAAAAAAAGTCACAGAATTGCGATTTTTTTTTTGTTCATCCTGCAGCACATAAAAGGGAATAAAAAGTGATCAAAAATACATATAAACGCCAAAGTAGTAACAATTAAAATGTCAGTTTATCCCGCAAAAAAAGTATTTACACAGTTCTGTATACGAAAAAATAAAAGTTATTGCTATCAGAAGATAGCGATGCATAAATATTGGTTTACACAATAAAAACACTTTTTTTTAAAGCGCTTCAACATAAAACAATCTATTTAAAGTGGGTATCGCCATAATCGTATCAAACCACAGAGTAAACATAACACTTGTCACATATACTGCAAGTTGAGCGTTGTTAAAAATAAAAAACACTACTAGAATTGCAGTGTTTTCTTCACCCTAACTTCCAAAAAAGGATTTAAAAGTGATTAAAAAGCTTTAAAAAATGATACCAATAAAAAAAACCTCAACTCATCCAGCAAAAAACAAGTCCAAACACAGCTCCGTACACAGAGAAATAAAAAAAGTTATGGCTCTCAGACTGTGGCGATGCAAAAAGGTGTTTTCCTTTTTTGAATAAAAGTGTTTTTATTGTGTCAAAGCAGTAAAGCATAAAAAATACAAATTGGGTATCGCTGTAATCGTACTGACAAACTTGGAGTTGGAATGGCGCCTAAAGAAAATCGTATTGAAAATGAGACCACAAAGTCCAGTAGGTGCTCCTCCTATTCTAAGGCGTGGGCTACATGTGGCATTAGGGCCACATGTGGAATATCTCTAAAAACTGCAGAATTGGGGGAATTTATGTTAAGTCGCATTTCCCTTGTCACAGCTACCATTTTTCAGTGAATAATGGATAAAAATTGAATATCTGCAAAAAAAAAAAAGTGATATTTCACCTCTGCTTTTCTTTTATTTCTGTGAAATACCTAAAGGGTTCACAAACTTCATAAACACGGTTTTAAATACTTTAAGGGATCTAGTTTCTTAGATGGAGTATTTATAAGGCTATCTAACATGCATGTCAGAACAGAACTGGTCCCTAACAAAAAACCTGTTTTGCAAATTTTCTTGAAAATGTGAAACATTACTACTAGGATCCACATGTATGAGGGGCGTTTTGGTGGTGTTCTGAGGGCGTCGCACCACACTCGTAATATTAGACACATATATGAATGTGGTTCAGCAAAACTAGGTGCATTACTGCTCGAACAGGCAGACCTATTTCAATGTGGTCTGTCTGAGCCTGAGGAGTCGAAGTGGAGCTAGATCTGCCATTAGGGCTAAAAATGTCCCTTATTTCTCAACTTACACCAGTAGAATAATAAAAAGCAATTTCTGATAATTATCAAACTATATAAAATTACATTATCTAAATTTAATTAAAAAAATCATATATAATTAAAATAAAAATATATAATATTCCAAAAATATAAAAATATCTCCTATAAAATGCATTTAAATTTAATAGAATATTTTACATAGAATAATCCACTGATGTTGTTGTTCAGATTTTACAATTTTGAATTTTTACTACATTAAATTCGAAATGTATTTTTGCTGCTCTCACCCTTTATTCTACATACGGAAAGAGTCGGCACACCACAGGTCTGGCTGGGACCTGTGGTTCACCAAGCAAGATCAGTACCATAGTTTCTATTCACTGACATGCTATTCTAATGACTTCTTTTATTTTCATCCTATCTATAGCCTTTACACATGTTTGGCGCATTACTAATGCGCCTAAGTTTCGTAATGCGCTTAACACATAGGCGAGGTGCGTCGAACTTCAGACCTCATTTATAATCGCACAAAAACTCTTTAATTCAGGTGCATTATACAAAGTGCCTTCCTTCATACATGTCTCCCTAAGTGTCACATGTCAGTATTAAAAAATGGTGCTCTGTCAGGGAAGTTAAAACCGGCCGCAGCATTAACAGGTTAATAGTGGTGATGCTTTGAGGGTGCTTTACTCAAATATATCTCATTTTTTAGCATTTTTTGCAGTGTTTTGGTGTGTTTTTTTTAGTTAAACAAACAAAAATTTACCCAATTACTCTTTATAGGTATTTTCACACATGGCTTTCTTGGAAACCTCCTTCTGCAGTTTTTGAGCCAAAGCTAGAAGTGGAGCCAGCTGTTAGGAGATGTATAATTTCTCCCTTTACATTTTAATGTATCTGTGAGTCCACTTCTAACTCTTGTCAAATAGTCTCCCAAAAAAATGTGAATCTAGCAAGAGAACAAAGAGTGACTCTTAATCACTATATTTACTATTTTGCCATAGGCAAACTTGAACTCTAACAGTCCTCAATCTATAAAGCATTAAAATGTAACTTTTATTCTGTATAACACTAAACCTCTATACACACTATTAAAAACCTGATTTCTAACCTCTCAATTTATCCATTTCTCGTTGTGAAGGAATAACTCCTTTTCTATTATCAAATGTGGTGGAACCCCACCTATCAACAGGGGAGCCTTATATATACAGTAATTTACTAACTCCAATAAGGGATCCAAAACATCCCACTAGGGCAGTCCTTCCTAATTCGATGGACATTAAACATATAAGGTTTCCTTGTCAGACCCTCGGCAGCGGGTGACACTTGTAGAAAGAGGTGAGAAATCACAAATTAAAATGTCATGCCTGACCTCCCCAACATGTTTTACCAGCTAAACTGGCTTCATCAGTGGAAAGAGGTTCTACAAGTGTCACCCGCTGCAGAGGGTCCGACAAGGAAACCTTATATGTTTTATGTCCATCGAATTAGGGAGGACTGCCCTAGTGGGATGTTTTGGATCCCTTATTGGAGTTAGTAAATTACTGTATATATAAGTAGAGATGGGCGAATTTCCCGAAATTCGTTTCGTTCACTTCGCCAAAATTCTCGGCAAAAAATAACTTTGTTACGAATTACTTCGGCACAAATCACGTTAAAAAACAGCTATTTCTAGGCTGCACAGAGCCTGCAGGGTGCTGTAGAACGTTGTGCCATGCTTAAATATGCAGAGGGAGCTTGGTTTGGTCTTCATACAATGTTGTGTTTTAGTATGACACGCACATGACTGCCGCCGCTCTTAGAATCGATTCACTATAAAATTCCCTGGGCACTTAAGAGGGCAAAACTGACCAAAAAACTGAAGCGGGAATGTTGCCTAATAAAGTCATGCCAGAGAAAGCTGGAAAAAAACAAGCTGAGAGCTCAGGTGGGAACATTAGTGACAGAGTGTGGAGGTTGACGGCGCTACCACGCAGCTAGGTCGACAGTGGCAAATACAGTGTGTGTAGGCCAGCA